>JADRCC010568582.1:0-10364 GCA_019843855.1 Hylomyscus alleni
AATACACAGATACATGCACAAACATCCATGCACCACAAACATAGATAAACAGAAACACACACATGCACAAACACACACACACACACACACACACACACACACACTCCTCCTCCAAAAAGTATAATAATGTCACATTGGAGTGGTCCCTGATGAAATGACCTGAAGGAACTACCAAGCTATTCAAAAGCATGATTATGAATTCATGTAAACACCTCAAAGAAGACAGAAACAAAATGATGAATGGAAGAAGGAAGTGAATTCAAGACATTAAAATGGAATCCCAGGTACTGAAGGCTCCAGCTGAAATGATGCTGGAAATGAAGAACTCCATAACACAAACTACAACCTCAGTGGACAGCCTCACCAGCAAAATGGGTCATGTGGAAACAGTCAAGTGTGAAAGACAAAGTAGAACATTTGGATCAGTCATCAAAGGTCAGTTGAAAAAAATAAATATAGCAATTGAACATGTTTAAATTTTTAGATATTTGGAAAAGATTATGTTTTCAATTAGATATAAAAGGAGGGAAATACTGCAGAAGAGGCATAAAGAAACTTCCGAAAAATCTTGAAGATAATTTTCCAAACCGAGAGCAAGTGATGCCCATCCACTTGCAAGGAGCCTAGAAAATACCAAAAAGACATGTCCAGAAAAGGCATTGTCTGTAACATATGTTAGTTAAAACAAAGAATATAAAGATGTCTGTAGGCTGCAGAAAGGGAAGGCTGAGTCACTTAAATGCAGGCCCACTAGAATAACACCAACTCAGTCCACAGATCTGCAAGGCTATAAGCCTTGACAATACAGTATAGAATGGACTTTAAGAAAAGCAGACATAGCTATCCCAATATCTGACATGATTGACTTCAAGACAAAAAGATGAATAAGAGGTAAAGAGGGACATCACATGCATTAAGTGAAGTAAAGCAAACAGAATATTATAGCCATTGATAGACATTTATCACACACAAGAGGAGCATATTTCATAAAACGATACTAGATTCTAAAACAATAGAAGAATCATGACAGGAGCAAAGTGGGTGATATCAATGCTACTCACCAATACACAAGTCTCCTACTAGAGACTAACCTGAGAAACTCTGGAGTTAATAAATCATAAATCAAATGGACCTCACAGGAATTTACAGAACACTAATGTCTTAATGATGCACATAAAGGCTTTGAAAAACAAAATCGCCCAAAACATTAGATAAGAAATAGTCAAAATTAGTACTGAATTTAAAAAAATAAAAACAAAAATTACAAAGAGCAGGCGAAAAAAAAAAGGTTGGCCCTTTGGGAAAAAAAATGAGATTGACAAGCCTTTAGTCAAACAAAAGGAAGAAAGAAAGGATACAAAGAAAATTGGAGATTAAAAAGGGAGATACTAAAGAAATTCAGGGAATCATAGGGACACACTTTAAAAATCTATATTCTACTAAACTGTAACTCTAAAATAAATGGTTGATTTCTAAATATGTATGGCCTAACTAAGACAAATGAAGATTAAACAAGTAACTCAAATTAACCCATAAGAGAAAGACACAGTAACTGAAAATCTCTCTCAAGAAGAACGCCCAGGGCTAGATGAGTTCAGCCCAAAGTTCCACCAAGCTTTAGAAGATTATCTAAAGCCAGTACTCCTCAAATAATTCCATAAAACAGAAACTGAAGAAATGTTTCTTAAATTTTTTACAAAGCAAGTATCAATATGATACTGAAATTAAAGGCATTACAATAATGGGGAATTAGTGGTATAGGCCAATATCTGATGAACATGAACTCAAAAATTCTCAACATAATACTTACAAACTGATGTAGAACACATTAAGAAGAAATTCTCACTAGTACACGAGAAATCATAAATGTTATGAAAATAACTATTTTCTCATTGGATTCAAGGCCAATAACCTGTGGTTACTCAGGTCAAATGTCCTAGGCTCGAATCTACCACTACTGTTCTAATAAATGGACATAGAAACAAACCAACCACTGACTCCTTGTTATACGCAAGTCTGATCTGAGATGTTTATCTTTGCAGAAGGTGGCAATTAACTGATCAAGGCAAGGAATGATAACCATGGACTGCTTAATCCTAAATGGGACATTTGTGCCAGTTCTTTTTTAAACAAGGCTCAAGTATCACTGTGGAAAGGGGTAGAGGAAGCCTGTAAGATAAGGAGATGGTAAACAACTATGAGGAAATTGTGTTTTCCAGATGACAAGGCAGTTCCACTTATTAACTAACAGTGGTTGTGGTAGCATGGAGAAGACCAGGACAAGCTCAAGCCAGACAAAAATCCTGACATGGAGAGAAAAGGTGGACAAGAATGTTTACACCCAGCTGAAGTAATTGGCCATTAATAGTTGTGAGGAGATGGAATCTCTCTTTCTATGAGTGTGGCCCTGGGATTTTCAACCATGCTCCAGTGAATTAGATGCATCAATTGGACTTGATTTTTTTTTTCAAAAATGTGACAAGAATGGGTATGTAGGTATGAATCTGCAAGGAACTGAGTGAAGGAGGTAACTATGGTAATAATAAATTGTACAACATTATCAAAACAAAGAGTAAAAAGTCCAAGGTTAAAAAAATGACAAAGCAATCCAAGTCCTTCAGATTGAAAAGAATTAATTAGCCATGAAGTTTTTAAAAATTATTTGCCTCTTTCTCCATAAAGATTTGTACTAAAGAAACTTTTCAATGAAATCTGCATCTTGCCACAGCACTGTGGGAAGTTAATTACTGTGAGTGTGAAGATTCTTTAAGTGGTGTATTAGTGTAAACTAGCTTTCCAGATATGGCAGTCAGGAAGTTGCGAAGAGTAACATGGATTTTGTGGTGTGAAGACACTGGGGGCTAATTCCGATATATTATTGATTTAAAAAATATATTCCTGAGAACAGGTTAGGAAAGGTGTATATTTGACTTCTGCAAGTCCATTTAATGAACTGTAGTCTATAAACCAAATATGAAAGTAAGTAAAACCCCACTTCCTTCTAGCTACAATAAATATCATTCCTGTACACTATGCTTGACTGACACAAAAATGAGCATATATGTAATACATACATACATTTCAAAATTTATATATAATACATATTTATATAAAGATTTTATGTCTGTATCTAAATATATGTATATGTTATATATGTAAATTATATTTCTAAATATAAGTTTAAATAATCTAGAAAGATAATAAAGCAAACACGATAAGAGAGCATATCACTTTGTTATTCAGTTTCACCTTTTTTTGGCAAATTCTATTATTTAAGAAAAAAATTTTGGAAAGTAAGAAAGCAAAAATGTAATGTGCATAAACACATATAAAAATCTACTCATTATTTCATATAATGAACAAAATACTTTCATGTACACCAGATACAATATCTCTACAATATGTAAAGTTTTTATCTAAAAAGTAAAATATTATTAGATATTATATAATGTTGATAGCTATACATGATCATTTTTCTCAGATTGAAATATTTTAATGTCAATATAGTTTGAGAGTACATAAAATGTTGAATTACAAGTCAGTAACATCTTCTTAAATTACTTATTAATTGCACAAATACAGATCTGATATTTACTACTACTAAGAGCTCAGCTGTGAGTAAAACTGCCTGCAAGTATTTTGTGGATAAATAAAGGAGTTTTTGATTTACTGACATTTTACATAATCACCCAAAACCACAATGAATCGGAAAGCTGAATAGTTAATTCAATTTGTGGAAATTTGAAAGAACAATCTACTGAGAAGTTAGAAATGAATCGTTCTTCAAATATTTCTGGCTCTCACAAATTCTATAACAAAATATGTCTAAAAAGTTTTAAATTTCCATGAGTAATTTCTAAAATATATAGAAAATTAATACTCCCATAATATTATTAGTTAGCTGATTAGAATATTATTAATTATTGATTGGCAGATTAGCATTTCACAATTGCAATTGAAATTCATGTGAATAAGGAATCAAGATAGTTTCTTCAGCCAGGGAGACTTTTAACATTATTCAGCAGTGAGTGTTAACGACTCATTCAACACTTTGCCCATTTTCACATTGCTCTGCATTTTATAAGCTTTGGGAGACCATTTATCCTAAAAGCAAAGCAGATAAGGCTTTAAAGAAGTCCAAATGGGAAATGGTTTCTGTGTTCACACCTCAGCTCTGCCTGAGACTCTCCTGCTACGGAGCCAATGCTGTACAGATGTCTCTTCCTCACCAACAGTTCAGTGTCTCTCATAGCTTATACGAAAATCGTCCTATGTCTTTTCATAACAGTTAGAAAGCGGTGAAGTGCTTGTGCTACATTAATGAATATCATTCATTGTTTTCCTTTAAAAATTCACATCTATCAAAAAACATAAAGACACTTTTCAGGACAAAATTATAGGAAGAAGTCATTGTCCGTGTTTGCTT
The DNA here is from genome assembly GCA_019843855.1 of Hylomyscus alleni. NCBI lineage: Eukaryota > Metazoa > Chordata > Mammalia > Rodentia > Muridae > Hylomyscus > Hylomyscus alleni. Next base: position 4,427 of record JADRCC010568582.1, read on the forward strand.
AAATTTGGAGTTCAGAATTTGTACATAAGATCTACAACCAAGTATATTACTAAGTTTTTTCCTGTAATTAGAATGGATTCATCAATACCCCACTTCTTAATACAAAACACTGCAAAGGTTGAGTAAAATTCATTAGAATGGTCCAGAGACTGGACAGGCCCTTTAATCATCAGCAATAGATTTAATTAAGATAAGTACAATATAGTTTCTGCAGAACATAATCCAATACCCTGACTAACAAATATTTTAAAAGTCTTATTGACAATTCTAAATAATACAGCAATACACAAGGTAGGAAGTTTTGTTACATTTTCTAAAAAAAAAAAAAGTAACAGTATTAAAACACAGATCCACTTGATAAAAAAAAACAAAAATCAATCAATCCAGTGACTAAATTGTAATTTCAGAAGACTAAATTGTCTGAAATTAGACCTAAAGGCCTCAAAAGAAAATTTTAGAATAATAAAATATTAATTGATAAAATCCTCAGTGTATAATGAAATTGTAAATATTAATTTGTGTGAAAAGAGCCATCAGAGAAAAGTAATAAAGTACTTGTACATAAACTCATGTGCTATTATCTGTCATTCTCTTCCTTCCTTCCTTTTTCCTTCCTTCCTTTCTTCCTTTCTTTCTTTTTTTTCTTACTTTCTTTCCTTTTTATTCATTTTACACTCCAATCATAGCACTCTTCTCTCTTCAGAGAAGGGAAACCCATCCTTGGGTACCACCTGACCCTTGCACAGCCAACCCAACAGGTCTAGCTATATCTTCTCTCACTGATGCCCAACCAATCAGTCCAAGTGACATGGGGAATCCAAAGATAGGGAACAGAGACTGAGACACCCCTATTTCTATTTGCTAGGGGAACCAGATGAATACCAAGCTGCACATTTGCCATAAATGTGTAGGGGGTCTAGATCCAGATGCTGCAGGTCCCCTGGTTGGTGGCCCAGGCTCCCCATGGTCCCAATTTAATTGATTTGTGGGTCTTCCTGTGGAGTCCTTGACCCCTCCAGCTTGTTCACTTCTATCAACTATTCTTCCAAAAGACTTCCTGGGCTCCACCTGGTGCTTTGCTGAATGTTTCACATCTGTTTTTGCTTTTTGTTTTTTGTTTTTTTTTATCTGCTTCTTGAAGAGGACTCTCAGGAGACAGTTATTCTAGGTTCCTGTCTGCAAGCATCGCAGAGTATCATTAATAGTGTTGGGGGTTGGTGCTCTCAGATGGGATGGGTCTCAAGTTGGGGCAGTCATTGGTTGGTTGTTCCTGTGTCCTATGGTCCAATATTATTTTCACACATCTTGTAGGCAAGACAAACTTGGGGTTGAAGGTCTTGTAGGTAGACTGATACCTGGTTTCCTCCCCTAGAAATCCTGACTGGCTACAGGAGGTGCCTATATCAGTCTCCATATCCCCGTCTGGCAGGAATCTAAGCTAAGGTCACCCCATAGACTCTGTGTATCCTCTCTGATCCCAGGCCTCAAGCTAGTTACCACAGATACTCTTTTTATCAAAATAAAATTCTGCCTTATCAGAATATACAGTTCCCATGCTAACCTCTCTACTCTTCTTAGTGTGGTTGTGCTTTTGATCATGATTTGAAGAGCATCCTACTTGTGTGTTGTGGCAAATCTTCATTGTAGGGTCATTTTCCAACCATTTGCCATTTTGATTTAGAAAAGATTTCAAGATTGACTTTAAAAAAAGAATTGCCAGAGTTCAAGTCTCTTCTGGGGACATGCTCTCTAAGCTGAACCTTTGCAAATAGGTGTCATAGAGGAATCTTCAATATGAGTTTATTTTTCTCCCTAAGATAATGATTTCCATACATGTTGCAATCTAAAAACAAAAAGATTAAAATTCACTGTGGCAATCTTCATAAATTGTTAAATATCAAAAGAAATAACACACATAAATGTTTTCAGAAGTCCCAAGACCAGGAATAAATTCCTGTCTCAAAAATATTTTTATGTACATTAGCATTTTTGAGTGTCATTTAAAATTCATAAAAAAATTTGGTCAAAACTAGGTTAACTTGAGAATAAGTAATATGGGTATTTGCATAACTTTCAGAGAACCATAAGACTTACATTACTAGTTCTACAAGGCAATGGGTTATGGAATAATATATGTAAACTAGCCTATTTGAAAATGTGACCTAAATATTTTCTTACTTTAGGAGTTTTGAGACAGGGCAACCAGGATTTCCTTCTACATCCCAGCCAGCCTAGCAGATCATTCTGCTTCAACCTCCCAAGAGTGAGTCATAATGATGCTGGACTTTAAAATATTCAAGAAAAGTTATTCTACCATATTAAGATTGATATTCCTAACTCTATACTAGAGATAACCAGAAAAGCTATTTTTTATTCTAGTTAATCTGAAAAAGATAAAAACTTAAAACAAAACAAAGCAAAACAAGACATTGTGTGTTATTTTAAGGAAAAGAGCTCAGGCCAAACCATGATATCAAGATTATTATATCCAAACTACTAACAAAATAAAAAGCAGTAAAGATCTTCTAGCCAGGAGAGAGACCAGTTGTTGGAGATGATAAAGTTACCAGACAAAATCAGATGCCAGGTCTATGCTATCTTTTTCATTTTTGTATACTTAGGAATTAATCAATAAATTATTCCTCTCTGGTATATTTCATCACTGGGATATCAGCGAACACTAACCTTATGGTAGTCTTGATGGTAACCTTTGTAATATTACTACCTAGGAACTAGTGGCTGAGTGCAAGCTCTGAAGATTACCTTTTATCAAAAAGAGCTAATCTTCTATAACATTTACCTGAAGCATGAGAAGGAATATTTCTCTTGGTTCGCATTCTTTCCTTTGCTAAACGAAGATGCAGCATCAGGCATCTGGTCCAAATATTCCATGTATATTCTTCTAGCATGCCTTTTGTTATGTCAGGTAAGCATTATGCATTCAAGAATACCTACTCACATTTTTTATCTAATTATTTTAAAGCAACATTAACTGTGCATTAACTGAATTTCCAAACTTACTTGCCATCAAGGACAGTATAAGGTGTTTGGTGTGCTTTTCTGCTGCGGTAATAACAGTGACCAGAAACAACTTGGTAGATGAAAGAGTATGTTTCATCTTAAACTTCAAGGTAACTCTTCTGTTCTGTCCTTCACTGACATCGATAACATAGGACTGAATCTCAAAAACAGGAATCAGGAGGCAGGAATCAGAAATTGAAGTCGAGACCAGGCAGTAATACAGCTTGCTCACTTGCTTCCTGTCGCTCACTTGGCTACATTAGCTACATCAGCTTGCTCAGGACTATCTGTCTAGGATGGTTATCTTTCCCATTTTGTAGAGTGAGGAATTAATCAATAATTCATTCTTCACTGACATATTTCCGTTCTTATGCAGCACAGAAAATTTAATCTTACAGTGGTCCTGACAGTGGAAAATAGGCTCCTACTGTAACAATCATTAATCAAGAAAATGCCTCCCCCACCCCCACACACACACATGAGCACAGGCCAATTAGTTGGGCTAAATGACCCAACTGCTGTTCCTACTTTCCACGTGATTCTAAGTTGTGTCAAGTTGACAAAAACTAATCAGAACAACTGAGGCTTTGTTAATTTTACACATAAACTACACATCAAACTATAACCTTTTTATTCTAGTTTATACCCAAGATCTCATGCTAATATGATATTGCAAATCATAGTCCAACTATAAAAGTCCTTCAAACTTTAAATTTTTGAACACTTTAAAAGTCTAAGTTATCTTTAAACATCCAAAATCTCTGAACTGTGAGCTAATCTAATGTAAAATCCAAAATAATATACAAATACAAATCCAATGAAATATACAGTTTCTTATTCCAAAAGAGAATAACTGAGACAAGATAGTAGTTGGATCAAAACAAACCCAAAATACATCAGTAAAGGCAGCTTATTTTGGTACTCACTGATGATCTTACAGAATCCCGAAGGACATAGGGTATCTCCACCTCTCTGCCATAGTCATCCATCACATACAGCTAACCAAAATCTATTGTCCCAGAAAAGCACCAGTTTTATGTATACAAGTTCTTATTTTAAATATACACATAAGGACCTTATAGAGATTTTGATAGATTATTAATCTTGCCTCTGAAACTTCCTAAGTCAAGCCTTCATTGAATGCTTTTCTCCCAACATTCTTGTCTCTCACATTCCCATATTTTTTTTCTAGTTTGTTTTTGTTACTGTGATAAAATACTGACCAAAAGAAACTTGGAGCAAAAGAATTTATTTCATCTTATACTTCCAGGTAACAATCCATCATAGAGGGAAATCAGGATAGAAACGCAAAATGGGAACATGGGGGCAAGAACTAAAGTAGATACCACAGTAGAATGTTTCTTACTGGCTTGTTTTATTTGACTTGCTCAACTACTTTTCTTATACATCCCAGAACCAACTACTGGGTATAGCATAATCAATGGTGGATTGGACTGTCCTGAATCATTCATCAATTAAGAAAATGGTTAACAGCATTGCCACAAACCAATGATAGAGGGAATTGTTCGACAGAAGTTCTTTCTTCCCAGATTTCTCCAGTTTGAGTCAGGTTGACAAATACTAAGTAGGAAAGAAGTCTTTATTTCCATTGTAATTTACTTTTCAATGTAAAAAGAAAAAAGACTCTCTCCATCTCTTTATATTCTCTAAGTGACTGTCAGTATTTGAAACACTATATGTGAGAGTATTTCTCTTTTTTCACTGTTTTATTTATGAGATGACAACTTTATGACTATCTTCCCCCAGGATCGAGATACAATTCTGGTTTAGAAACAGATGACCATTATTTCACTAGAAGGCATTTTCTAGATTTATGAAACCATAAAGCTGATTGCATTTTAGGGATATCACAATGAAGAGAAATGTGTAACCACCAGAGATGTCATCTTGTATGGTAATCATTATGCCTTAATAGTATTATAGTTTTCCCAGTTCTTAGTGGATTTATAGAAAGGGAGATTCTCACGACAGCCTGCATTCTAAAGGATTTCAGTGATCAGATAAGGTCAAAGCATTGAGCTCTCTAACTCAGTCAGAAGGCAACTTTCCACTTAGAAGTGATTCTTGAAGTTCTACATGGAGTTAAGAAGCTCGTGTGATTAAGCATATTATAAAATATAAGTAGAATTATGTTTTTCATTCAAATTTTCTCTCTTCACCTTTTAAACATCCATTACTAAATTCAATGAGAGTATATCAACTAGTATCATCGCTGAGGAGTAAGTGACTGTAGAAGCATCTATTCCTTAAGGAGCAAAGTCATAAGGATAGTGCATCAGTGATATGATCTTTTGGAAAAGTAAGTGACCAGTGTGGTTGTTTTATCACCACTAGTGTTACTTACTATTGTTTCAATAAAAGTGTTTTCTCTCTGACTGATATCTTCATATTTCAGCCGTATGAACCTATGTGAACACAGTTTATCAATAAATACCTATCCATTTTTCATTTAAAATATTCTATATAGTATTGAAAATTCAACAGCAGGCTAGTAAAACTCCTTCAGTATGTTGAGGTTAAGTCTATTGCTATATATTGTAATGCTAAGTGCAGGACTCCAAAGTCTAATTGTCCCAGAGATGTGAAAGTCTCTATGTAGACACAAGTGACACTATGTGACCATGACCTTGCCCCTAAATTACTTCTAATTGGCGAATTAAAATAGCTACAGCCTATAAGTTGGAAAAATTCAAGTAGGCAAGGCTTAATGTTCCTGGACTTGGGGACTAGAGGAGACCATGGGTGTGGGCCTATGTACTGGAGGCTTTCCACAGAGATTTCTGGCTGGGCTGGGTGCAAGGGTTCATGGCAAAGGGGAGAGAGTGCCAGTAGGGAGGGGGAATCTCCTTCACTGCCTCCACTGCAGCAGCTGCCTCCACCTCCATCTTTGCCATTG
>JADRCC010568583.1:0-12064 GCA_019843855.1 Hylomyscus alleni
GAAAGTCCCACTCTGTCATGATGTTCTGTATCTTTTGATATATGTTTTTTTTTCTGCAATCATACTTGGGAAATATTTAGAGTTTTTAAAGGACTAGTTTATTGCACTTTAATTAATGGTAGAAGCTCCCAACTAATGAATTCTCTGTAGGAATATTCATAAATTATTGTGAACATTATAATTTATTGTAGTTCCATATAAAAGCAGGTCCCTTTCTTCTGAAATTTGTAGTGGCTTTTAGTGTATGTGGCGGAGGGAGGGGTTGTGGCATGGGTATATGTCTACATATACAGGTCATGGTAGGGAGGGTCCCATTCAACCATGACTATACATGGAATTTGTTTCTTCATGTCCCTGTGACATTTTCCTTATTTTTAATTTGTAGAAGCAATATTACCCAGGCCACAAGAGAGTACCTTTTCTGTAACTAATTCCCCAACTACAAGTTGTCATACATACAAATACAAGGCTGGTTGGCATTTCCAGGGCATTGAGTACCACAGAGAATGCATTTTATTTTTAACTCTTGGGTATGAATGTACCTATATTCTTGGAGAGTTGCCAGTAAAAAGATTTATCAATTTAATTACTTGTATCTTACCCTTGGGCATTGTGTAGCAATATTTCGGTCTTGGGAAACATTGAACAACAACACGAAGCGCCTCGTGAACTGTAGACGTCCTCTCAAAAAAGGTGCAAGCACTCTATGGCGCCTTTCAGAGGAAGAGCCTTCAGGATTTGAAAACGTAAGTGAATTCAGTCCGAGTATGACAAAGTACCTGGAGAAACGTATCAGAGCTTCAGCAGGGACTGCGCTTTGGGCAGGAGTGCTGGGTAGAGAGCGAAAGATGGAGCTTTAGTTTTCAATTTCATCTGATGATGCCTCCAGCATCCCAACTGGTCTTGATCCAGAAATGACCTTGAACTAGGGATCCCCCTCCCTTCACCTCCTGAGTGCTGCACCAGCATGCTTGGAATACTTTGCATGTGTTACACTAGGATTCTACCCACCGACCAAGCTCCAGCCCCAGTTTGCATTGTTTGTCACTTGGTTTATTGATTGTTTTTGGCTTGAGACAGTCTTTCACTCATACCCCAAGTCAGTCTAGAACAAGTGATCATCCAATCTCAACTGCCTCCCGCCCCCAAACTGGCATTACAGGTATGAGCTGTCACATCTGTCTCCAATTGCGGCAAGAGGGTTACTGCTCACCTGGGCTTCTACCAGCTCAGAGAGAAAGGCGGATCTGCCTTTTCCTCCTCATTCACTAATGCTGCCTTCTTAGGCTCCGTTCTAAACATCATCACTTCAAGGCCCTGCCCCTCGGGTCCCCTCCCAGTGTCCTCTTGCAATTCTGCCATCATTTCACTGGCCATCTCCCACCCTGTGGCCATCCCTGAAGAACCCTGTCCTGCTCTGGCTGCCTTTGTCAGCTCCTGCAGTTTCTTCTCTGTGAAGTCTTCTTGCTACTCCCAGAACTGGCTTAAAGTGGCTGATCGGATTAGAACTTTGGTTTTGATATTTCCTCCCAACACCACTGTTTCTTTGAAAGCAAAGAACTTTTGAGTCCTTACACGTCTACTTTAAAAATTTTGACATCCTCAGTATTTTCCATAAAAAGTAGAAAAAAAATTAGGTTGAAAGAAAAAGAGAGAAGGGAGGGAGGGTGAAAGACTGTTAAGAAATAGACTTAATGTCTAGTTTTTGTTTCTGAACCCATAACTGGATCTATTATGACTGCATTTGTGTGCACTGTGTAAGGGTGTAGGTGGGTGTACATGTGAGCATGTCCACGTGGAAGTCTGAGCTTGACATCTAATCATCTAATGTCGTTCTCAATTGCACTATTTAATTTCTGAGACAGATTCTCTCACTAAAGCTCTACTGGCTGGGTAGCAAACCTTAGTAAAGCGCCTGCCTGTCTCTACCTCCCCAGGGCTGGGATTTCAGGTGTGTGCTGTCACACCTGGCTCTCTACGTGGGAATCTGCTAATGCTTAAATGGCGAACTGTCCCCTGAACCCCCTTCATCTTGTCTTCATGGCATATTGGGTACCTTAATTGGCTTCCAAACACTATGATTCTAAAATAATAATTTCAATTAGGCATCTGGTAATTAGTCCTGGGGACCTAGGAAGACTCCTAAAGGCCAGATGTACCTGGGAATTTCTGATGGATTTGACATCTACAGTTTTCTTTAGCTTGGCCGCTGTGCTACCTTGAGCAGGTTGTTTAACTTCTCTGTGCTTCAAGTTCCTCGGCTTTAACACAAAAAGCTTCATAATGTGGCTACTTTATAGAGTATCAATGATGAGCTGATTAAAGAGTGTATATAAAGTACTTAGAACAATATTTGTGATATGAAACCTATATATGTTTGATTAATATTGGCATAATGATTTTTGCTTCATGTTTCTGAATGCACTTTTCTACATGGCAGTGGAATATGATGTGAAGTTGAATGTGGGTAGCTGTTATTGACTATAAAAGTACAGTTTGATGGTGTTATATAGGCATAGAAAAATCCGTTTGTTTGCAATGAATAAAGCTTTAAAAATTCTACGGACAAAAACAATTTGAGAAGTTCACATAACCACTCCAGTGTCCACAAGATCCCACCACTAGAAATTATTTATTACTCTATACTTTGTGCCCCGTTAGGATATATATATTTTAACACGTAAGAAGGTAAGAGTCATGTACTCTTTAGAGTGAATGAACTGACTAAAACTTTCTGGGAACTCTTTGATTAGAGGAAGAGGACTGATGCTGAAAGCCCGAGGAGTGGAGGAATGTAACCTGTGAGGATCTGTCAGGGGTTCCGGGTTTGGGGACTGTAGCAATTCATGAACCATTAGCAAAGTGAGCCAACTCTTGAATTGCACTGACTCTAGCTAGGAACTGAGTCTGCTCAAAGGGCACATCAATATCTAACAGGCTTTGCTCTGCTTGCTGAAAACGCACGCACAAGGCAGCCTGAGCTCCTTAGGCCTGCCCACCCACTCTTTGACCCATCTCTTTTCCTAAGTCAGTTTAGACTCCTGTCTAAGTGACAGAAATGTCCGCCCAAAGTGGCTTAGGCATGAAAGGAGTTGGGGTCGGGGTAAGGGGTCACGGCACTGTCTATCTAGAAGTTCCTTCAGGACTCAAGGACGTCGTCCACATTCAACATTATGCCTGCTCTTGCTCAGCCCATTACTATACTGACACCCATCGCAAGTTTCATGGCTCGATGGTAGTAGTAGCTTCAGTTTGCATGTCCTCTCAGATTACCGGCAAAGAGAAAGCCTGCCTTTCTTCTGGAAATCTGAAGAAATGTTCTGTTTTCATTGGCTCTTGAAACTGTCCTCAACCCTTTGGTTTTTGTTTTTGTTTTTTGTTTTTCCCCAAAACTTTGTTGGCCTTTTACTGTGGCCCACAAGAATGTGGATTCTGATGAGCTGTCCATCAGTCTTGCTCCACTCCGCGTGGGGCTAAGGGGCGTCGTACTGGAGTAATTTGAACAGAATGCAGTTGAAGGTAAGCTCTGCAGACAGAATTATAGCTGGCTTTGGAAATTGAATGAATGAATGCTGGTCATAAGCCCACTAGCTCTTCTAACACTCTATATCTTCTTCTAGGCGCCTATTCCTGACTTTCCTGCATAGCAGTCTATCCCAGACACCTATCAGAGCGAACTCGAGAAGCTCAGGCTTATACTATAGTACTCCGTGGACTGATGGATACTTTCTGGCACCAGAACTTCCTTCATGGGCTCGAAGATGAATAGTTTGGCAAGATGACTAGATTGAGTAAAAGCCCTCCACTGAACCCTGTCTTCTTAGCATTGCTTCCAGTTGGGAGCCAAGATTTCTTTCAGGGCGTCTCTCCTGACAGATTTTCGTGGCTGAGGAAATAACATTCCAGTCAAGTGGTTTTCCAGCCTACAAAGTAGAATCAGCCAGAAAACTTTTTAAAAAGTATGTATTTTCTCTAAGATTAGGAACAAGGCAAGGACAGCTGCCGCTTACCGCTTCAGTCTTGAGCAGAAAAAGTCAGATGAGAAACAGAACCTAAATGCATTCATATTGGTAAGAAAAAGGAAAAATTTCTGTTTACAGATGACATATATTAAAACACCTAAAATTTCACACACAAAACAATCTGTTGGAACTAATAAATAAGTTTAACGAAGTTACAAGAATCAACAATTGAATACAAATATCCTACCAGTGTGCAACCTGGAAAGGAATTTAAGGATTAAGAAAAGTTTCTTTCAATAGCATGTTAAATTAAATGGATTGAGTCTATGGTTTCATTATTACTGCATCTACATACTTTGGAGTATCACTCTAAGAACATTAAAAACATTTACAGCAAAATCAATGCAACATTGATAATAAATTTAAAGAAGATTCTAATGAACAGAAAGCTATGCATGAGAAGGCAAAGCTGTTAAGGTGGTCCCATTACCCAGAGTTCCCTAGAGAGTCTACACAATTCCTTTCAAAATTCCAGTGGTATGTTTTGGCAGAGATGGAAACTTTTATTCTATAATAAAATTCATATGAGACTCTAAGGAATGCTAAATAATCAAAATAATTTGGGGTGAAAAACGAATTTCAAGAGTTCACATTTCCTTACATTAAAAAGAAAAAAATTATGAAACAACAGTTTTGAAAATAGAGTGATGTTTGTATAAAGACAGAGATATAGGGGCTGAGAGATGGGTTAATTAGTAAAATGCTTCCAATTTAAGAATGAAGAACTAAATTCAGTCCCCAGAACCCACATTAAGAAGCTGTGCTCAGCAGTGAATGTCTGCCTGAACTCTCAGTGCCAGGGAGACAGTGACAGACCCCAGAGGCTGGTGGTCATCTAGACTTAGCCCAGTTGGCAAACTCCAGATTCAGTGAGAGATCCTGTCTCAAAAGATATTGCAAAGCAATTGGAGAGGATATACAATATCGACCTCTATCCTTCACATGCATACACATATTCTCACATGAACAGAAACATATACACAGGCATATTTATTTATTCATTACTTATTTATTATTACATGTTCATCTTTGAAGTACTTAGAATTGAAGCACGGGCAAGCACTCTAACACAGCACCCACATAACATTTATTTTTGGGTTTTTTTCTTTTTGTCTTTTTAATTTTACTTTTTAATTTTATACAGAGTCTCATTAAGTTGACCAAGATGGTTTAAACTTAATCTGAAGCTCAGAAAGACCTTGAGTTCTTCATCTTCCTGCCTCAGACTCCCTAGTAACTTGTACTACTGGTCTCTGCCACCAGGTTTAGCTGGGCCTCACTGTGGTGAAAAACTCCTGTGCCTGGGACATTGGGCCTCATTCCTGCAATCCCAGTGCTTGGGAGACTGAGATGGGGGGGTTACTTTGGTTAGTCTGGACTAAATAATGAGTCAAAGGAGGCCAGCCTGAGTTGAACAGTAAGACTCTGTCTCAAAAAAAAATAAAAATCAAATCAAAACAAGAAAATTACTGAGTTATTGTTCTGCTGTTGGAAGTGACTGCTGTAATGCCTGGTCTTACCTCTATGTACCTCTTCTTCTTTTTCCATTGATAAGCAGCAGGTCATTACCATGTTGTATGGGATACTATTACATTGATTTATTAAGAAGTCAGTTGTAGGGGCTGGAGAGATGACTCCGTGGTTAAGAGCACTGACTGCTCTTCCCAAAGGTCCTGAGTTCAATTCCCAGCAACCGAACAGTGGGTTGCAACCATCTGTAATGGGATCTGATGCCCTCTTCTGGTGTGTCTGAAGACAGCTATAGTGTTCTCATTTACATAAAATAAATAAATAAATTTTTTCTTTAAAAAGAAGTGAATTGTAGATCTGACTCTCTACATGTCATCAAGTGCTCCCATTTAACATGCATTGTCAGCTCTGGTGTGTGCATGCACACACACACACACACACACACACACACACAAACACACACATATATATGTATGTGTATACACATATATGTGTGTATGTGTATATAATATGTATATATATATACATACACATACACACACATATATACACATATACATATATACATATATATGTCTATGTATAAATCACACACACTATACACACACACACACACACATATGTAACTACAGGAGAAGCCAAAACCTGCAGTGGTTGGCGTTGCTCAGCATGAGGTCTCAGAAAGCATCTGGCCTCCTCTAAAGGACAATTGACAGAAGGAAGGCAACAAGTTGAAGGAAAGGCAAGGATCAGTAGCCTCCCATCCTACCCAGGAAGTAGATAATCCCCATGGGCAACACAGGAGGGAAATGGTCACCTGAGAAAGGATGACGGGATTCTACCAGAAACCAGGGATAGCAAGCTGAAAGAAGGAAAACGAGGGAACAATATAAATATGCCTTGTGTCTGCTAGACCAGCTTCACTCGCCTTAAAGCACAGGGGGTATGAATGAGAAAGGGTTGGGGAGCAGGTAGTGGGCCTCTGTGCAGAATGTCTTACTCCATATTCATAATCTTACTTCTTAATACACAGTTGGATTAAATCCAGGCTTCAGCATAATTTAATTAAACAGACTATTGTTTTTCTTTCTCGCTGGTTTTAGTGAAAGCCCTGAAAGTATGAGTAGGATTACATTCTATCCGAAGCAGATCTATCTGCCCCAAAGCCAAGGGGTTCTATCTAAACACGCAGAGGAGGTTTTTATTTAAATTTCCTATTCGGAGAGTGCATTGCACAGATGGGGACTTTACCTCCTCCTTGGTTTCCAGTTTTAGAAGCATGAGAGGTGGGGAGGTTTGGGGCGAGTTCAAAACATTTTTTAAGATTACAGCTGGGTTTCTTCATAAAACATATTAGCTAGGTAGTGTTGGAACTGGAATGTATAATTTGTGTTTCTGTAACACTTTCCTCCAGAAAACGTGTTAGGATTTTATTTTCATTTTTAAATGGAGCTGCTATTTAATGCCTGTTTTTGTAGCAATAGGTAAGAGTTTTAAATTGAATGCCTACCTTAATACACACAATACAATGAAGCTAACAACATTCCATGTTAGAGTTGATGAAGCTGAGGTTGGAAGGGCTCTTACAGTTTTTTAATGTCTCTTAGAAAACTAAATAGCAATGGTAGGGTGTTTAGTCAGTCATTTTTGGCTGCAAAATGAATGCTTCCTGGCAGATGTCTGAGAATCTGAAGGAGGTAAAGCCAAGATAATTAACTCTTGACTGACTCAGTTTTCATAGACTTAAACTTAGAAAGCAAATACTCTGTAGCTGTCTTCAGATGCACCAGAAGAAGGCATCAGATCCCATTATAGATGGTTGTATACCAATATGTGGTTTCTGGGAATTGAACTCAGGAGCTCTGAAAGAGCAGTCAGTGCTCTTAACCACTGGGCCATCTCTCCTGCCCCTAAACTGGGTCTTTTAACACAGAGGCATAAACTAATCAATTCTATTCTACTTTCATATGATTCCCCCACCCCCACCCCCATCTCGCTAGATGGCCTTTGATTTCTGTCGAAATGCTTATTGCCCCTAGCTAAGGGTTTCCCTCAGGTCTTTCTGCAGCTGCTCACAACCCACAGCTCAGCTCTGGCAGCCCATGGAACGTCACAACACTGCTCTGGGGCTCCACTATTGAACTCTGCTCTATTCCTAGGGCTTTTTATGTGGAGAGGAAAAAAGAAAAACTTCTTTGATTAGTCTTTTGAAACAGTATTCCTCACTTCTTTCAGATTTTGGTCTTAATAATGAGTTTGGGATCTGAAAATAAAAAAACAGACCAAAGGTACTACTTACCTTAAACAGTTGTTGCAAAGATTGAACAAGTTAGTAACAGGGGCTTCTTAAACTAATTGAACCATGTGACTTAGCTGGATGTGATGCTCATGCCTGTAATCCCAGCACACTGTAATCCTAGGGACGCTGAGGCTGGAGGATTTCAAGTCCCTGGTCAGCCTTGGCTACATAATGAGTCCCTGTTTCTAAAAGTAGGAGGTAGGAGGAGCAGTATGGTTCAATAACAGAGACTTTGTTTAGCAAATGTGACTAGGGAGTGAGGGGAACTAAAAAAGTAAAACTAAACTTTCCCTCAGGAAGTTTTTATATGACCTGAGCGTATAGGTGTAAAACATAGGCATACAGATCAAACAATCCAACATTTGACGATTGAAAATCATAAAGAGGTCTATCTTTAAAAGGAAATCTATCTTAAAATACTTCATACATATACATGACTATTTATTAAAGAGAGAGCAAATTTTTATGGCAACAGCATGCATTGTTTCTTTTTATATAACAAATTAAATGCTTGTTGGATATTTGAAGCTGTAGGGTACAGCATTTCCAACATTATTTGGAGTTGACAGATATTTTGATTTTATAATCGTCAGTGCTAAGAATGCCACCTCACACAAATATGTAGTTCAAAATGACAGAAGTATATTTAGGGCTATTTCAAAAATTGTTGGAAATTACAGGTTGCTTTTCAGCCTAAATTATTTTTTAAATTATGTATTTTATGTGTATGGGTGTTTTGCCTGCATATCTGACTGTCTGTGTGCCATATGCATACTTGGTACTTGAGGAAGCCAGAGAAGGAAGACAGGTCCCATGATATACAAGTTTTAGCCACCAAGTTCTGGGTGTGGTCTTATGGAAGAGCAACCAGTGTTCTTAACCACTGTGCCACACCAGCCCTGTTTAAGAGATGAAACTCAAGTGAGAAACTTAAGAAGTAGTTTCTAAAATCAACATTCTAACACAATGAAATGCAAAGATATGTTAATTTGATGCTTTTAAGGACTGATGGTAGAAAAAAAATATTAAAAGTCTTTGCTTTCCATAACCAAAGCATGTTTGTATGAGCACAGAAAACTTTGTAGGCACAGTAAAAACACTACAACTCATGACACACCATAGCCTCAGTTTGAGTTGAGATGTTTCCAGAAGCATTTTCTGAGGTTGTCTGGTGTGATGGCAGATGCCATGCAAACTGCATATGTTGGGGTTCAGAGCCAAGGTGGTAGTGGAACCGTGTGAGACAACATAGGCAAGTGCTGCCAGAGATACCCCTGATCCATTATGCATCTGATTTTAAATGAAGATTTAGTCATTGCACATTCAAAAATCTTTTATTGTTACCGAATTTTCATGATTTTATATTCAGTTATGCTACCCATATGGGGTTGCAACCCATAGCCCAAGAGGCTGAGATTGGGACTGGAGTAGTAACTCAGCCAGTAAATGCTTGCTCTGTAAACATGAGGACCCGAGTTTGATCCCCAGAAGCCATTAAAAAGCCAATCATGGTGGCATGCATTTCTAATTTTAGCACTGGGAAACAAAGTCAGGAGGATCTCTACAGCTCTTTAGCCAGCCTGGCTAGACCAATTAGCAAGAGACACTGTTTCAAAAAAAATACCAGGGTAGACAACTCATGAAGAACAACATGCAATGTTGGCCCTCAGTCTCTGCATACACAGGCACATACACACACACACACACAAGTGTACAAGCATCTCCACTCAGATACACACATAGACACGTGAGAGAGAGAGACAGAGACACAGAGACAGAGATACAGAGAGACAGAGAGACAGAGACAGAGACAGAGACAGAGAGACAGACAGAGACAGAGAGAGACAGAGAGATATTTATAAAGTATTTAGCTTCTTGCTAAATTAGCAAGAGACACTGTATGGCACAAGCTCTTAAATATCAGCAATTGTTGAATATTTTAGAATATACTTATATGTGTTAATTTTTTACATTACAAGGTATATTTGTTATAAATTACATATGGGCAATGCTGATACTGGTTTATGTCCCAATGGCACAAGGATTCTATTCTTTCCCCTTATACAATTCCCGTGGGGTGGGAGGTGTGCACTACTATTGGAATTGTAAGCCTTGAACTAGACTTATTTTTAGTGAGTTATTAAGAGATAGCTTGCCGGGTGGTGGTGGTACACGCCTTTAATCCCAGCACTTGGGAGGCAGAGGTAGGCAGATTTCTGAGTTCAAGGCCAGCCTGGTCTACAGAGTGAGTTCCAGGACAGCCAGGGCTACACAGAGAAACCCTGTCTCGAAAAACAAAACAAAAACAAAAAAAGAGATAGCTTTAACATTGGTCCAGGCACCTGTGATGATTAGAAGGACTCACCAGAGAGTGGTCTCAGGCTTCATTTCTGCCAGGCCTTATTCTCCTCCATAGCCAAAGGCCACCTTTACATCAGCCTGGACCCTGGCTTGATACTTGGACTCATGATCAGTCAATGCTATAAAGTAGAGTGACGTTCCTGAAGGCTGTTCCTACACTGTATTGATTATAAACCACCCACAAGTAGCCCACTAGACCCCAACTCGATATCCCATTAGCTATATTCCAGACACCAAATGCCATATGAGAGGACTTTAATAGTGGGGGACAGTGGTGAGTAGCTTCAGCCTCTCTATTTACCAAATATAACCATAAACTTCTGAGCCTTGTGCCTCTGTCCCCTGAGTTCTGGGATCACAGGAATCTGTAACCTGCCTGGATTACATTCATGCATGTGAGACACACACTCTGCAAACTCTGCTTCATTCTTAGCCCCGATCCCAGGTTATTAAAGCAAACATGCTTTATGTGTGTAGAGTAACATTTCCAGAAATACATGACCATAGAAAATTAATTCTGGGGGTCTCTTCAAGGAATCTAAACTGTGTCTCTGTGTGAGGGTGCTCTGAGGCTAGAAAAATAAAAAGATGGAGAAGTGGGGATGCTTGTCAAAACCTCTTCCCTTCACTTCTTGTTTTTCTTATGATCCTGGCTAAGTCTGCAGATAGCAGTAGCCCTTACTGGGTGGTTCCTTTTGCAGGTTTTTGCTGGTTTCACTAAGACCACTTCTATACGTTTCTGTCTTCAAGATCAAAGTGGCATGAATTTTACCTTGCTTTTGGTCTCTGGTTGGCTCACCATCCTTTGCTAATTCCCTTCATTTGTCTATACCTCTGTAACTAAAAACTCTACTGATAGGCTGTTTCCTTTGACCTCAAAGAACATGTCCCATGGTCATTCATGACTGCATTCCTTCCTGTATGTCCTGCTACTCTGAAACAAAAGATATTGCTTTTACTTTCCCAGAATGAGTCATGACAAATGTCTACATAAGTTATTTCTTCTCCCTATAGTGTAGCCATAAAACTATGCAATTGAAATGCAAAGTGCTTGTTGACCCTGCTCTTAATTTCCCTGAGGGTGGCATGTCCCATAGAATGTTTAGTCTCTCTTTAAAATTTTTACATTTTCGTGTGTGTTTATCTAACCACTTAATTTTATCTTATGTAGCTCTAGGGAAATTCTCTGTATTCATTCACTGAATGTTGAATTGTCCCTTCATATTGCATAAGATGAAAACATGACTCCAGAGCTCCAGGACAGCCAGGGCTATACAGAGAAACCCTGTCTCGAAAAACCAAAAAACAAACAAACAAACAAAAACATGACTCCATTCAACTACAAGAGCAATAGTAAGAGGACAGTAAGAAAGAACTGATTATCAGTCCAGGAGTCCAGTCCCATTCATGAGTCCTCCAGGGTTTCTCCAAAGTTGCACAAATGGTTGTTCTTCAAAAGAAATATCATGTCCCCCTTGGGACATGTGCTTTAGAGAGTATAGAGGAACACAGGAAGACTCACCAGCACAATAGTTATTCTTAATAAGAAAGGGGGGGGGGGAAAGGGCTGGTGAGATGGCTCAGCGGTTAAGAGCACTGACTGCTCTTCCAGAGGTCGTGAGTTCAAATCCCAGCAACCACATGGTGGCTCACAACCATCCATAATGCGATCTGACGCCCTCTTCTGGTGTATCTGAAGACAGCTACAGTGTACTTACATATAACAATAAAATAAATCTTTAAAAAAAAAAAAGAAAGGGGGGAAAGAATTAGCAGATACTGAACATTTCCACATTTTTAACTGCAAGCAAGATCTCAAGAGACTGATTACAAGTAACCATACTAGGAATCTCAGTGACCCTATTACCTTTGAAAAGCAAAGGTCAGGCCCTTAGCTGATAGTCATGACCAC
>JADRCC010568592.1:0-16190 GCA_019843855.1 Hylomyscus alleni
AACTTCAGGGACAGTGGCTCTCTTCAGTTCTCAGCCATCGTAAGACCTTCTGGGATTTGTAGTTTTGCCCGAGATGTCTCCTTTCCAGTTGGTGCTTCACGAGATCATGATGACCCTGAGGATTTCACAAAGACAAAGACTTCCCTCGTTCCAACATCCCTGAGTATGAAGGGAAGGGGAAGACGAATTCAGTGTCTGTTGGAGAGGGAGTAAGTGTTACAGAGTGCCTATGCTAAATTTTGGAGATGCATAGCAAAGGGAAAGTTGTACCTTCTGAGAAGAGGGAACTAGAGGTGTACAGAAAGCAGAAATGTGAGATGCTTTCTGTCCATAGCATTTCTGACCACTGACACTCATCACCTTGACCTTGGAGAAGGTCCCCCATAGGGTTTTCATTAATTAAATTTCCTCTTATGTAATCCCTGTAAGTGTATAATGCATTCCAGTTACTGGCATTTCTCACTCTTTCCCATCATCCTCCTGCCGATTCTTCTTAGAGAGCTTTTTTCCACATTAATGTCTTTGGCTTTGTGGCCACTGAATTTAACCAGGGATGCCTGTTTGACCATGGATTTATGACGATCTGCTGGAACTTGGTGGCGTGCTAGTTGGTACAAATACAGACAATATTTGACCATCGTCAAGAATACACCAATAGCCACTAACTCAGCTGGGAAGGGTGGGACAATGGAACTCTCCTTGGTCTCTGACTGACTTTTGACAGACCCAGAACAGGCAGCCATGTCTGCTGTGAGATTAAGATTGTAATTGCTGTGCCCCAGAGACAACACTACTCGTATCTTCTCCCCATTCTTTCTGCTCCCCCTACCCCAGGATGTTTCCTGAGTCTAAGTCGGAGTAGGATATACACTTTGTTTAGGACCAAGTACTCAACTGTCTGTTTTCCTGGCTCCTAGGGAAGCCTTGAGTTTCTGTATTCAGTGATGTTCACTATAGAGACAGGGTTCTCTGATGAAGGCTGAGAGTGGCCTTTGTCTATAGGTATAAGCATAGATATTTAGATGGTAGTTAGACTCTATGAAAATTTAGCCAAACAATAATAGGTTCCTTCTTAGGGCTACAGTCTCCCTGAACATGGGGTTTTGGCTGGTTTTCTAGTATTAGGAATGGATCCTCTCCAGGGGAGCTGACCTCGTATCCAATCAGGTCGTCCTTGGTTGACTATCCTGGCACTATTGCATATGTGGGCACATCTTTCTTGGCAAGTTAATATTACACTCGATAGGGTTCACAGCGAGATGAAGAATCAGTGCTATCCCCACCCCCCCAGGAAGCCTGCAGAGCACATCCCACCCTGCAGGTCAGCCAGCAGAGGTGGACTTTACAACTCAGCTCCAGCGTATTTCTGTCTATATTTCAGTCAAGTGGTTTGATGTCTTCAATGACAGGATCTTATCATCTGATCATGGTGTGCAATCAAGAGGAACGGGTCGGGGGGAAAAAGTCGGCATTGTTTGGAGTGCCTATCAGGCCTCTTCGACAATTTCTATGGAGGTATGTTTTTC
The DNA here is from genome assembly GCA_019843855.1 of Hylomyscus alleni. Taxonomy (NCBI): domain Eukaryota; kingdom Metazoa; phylum Chordata; class Mammalia; order Rodentia; family Muridae; genus Hylomyscus; species Hylomyscus alleni. The sequence goes on from JADRCC010568592.1 coordinate 1,527, forward strand.
CTGACACTGGGATTTCCACTAAATAACGCACTGCTTCTAGGCACAGCATTATCTATCCATGAAGGGAATCTCCTTTTAAACTAACCACCATCACTACCACCACCACCACTACCACCAGCACTACCACCACCACCACCTCCGCCTTATATATATTTCTTAGTTGTGTTACAAGACAGTATGCTTCCATATGTCTTTTCCATGCAAGCCTCATTTCAGTTCAGCCTCCTCCCTCACTACCTCAGCTCACACTCCTAGCATCCTCCATGCTTGAACTTTCACTCTTTGCACCTCTGATCTGCTCTTCCTTTAAGACATCGATTACACCACCCCACCCCCACCCCCGTTTTATTTACTCTTAAATCTACTAAGTCTAAAGTAATAAAGCATGGGAATATTTACATATTAGTCCAAGAGAGCACTCATGAAACATTATGAAAAACAGAAACGGGGTCCATTACCCCTTTGTTGGTGTAAGCCATAGTGTGGGACCTGAGAAGCAGCGGTTAGTTAGCAGGAGGCTATCAATTTGACTTTAGACCCTTTAGTTGTTATAACAGGTACACATTAAAAATTTGTAATTATATTATAATGAGAAGGAAACGTGTGGATTTTGGTGGTGGGGAGGATCTAGGGGAGGGGAAACCATAATCAGAAGGTGTTGTATGTATTTAAAAAAAAACTATCTTAGCCGGGCTGTGGTGGCGCACGCCTTTAATCCCAGCACTTGGGAGGCAGAGGCAGGTGGATTTCTGAGTTTGAGGCCAGCCTGGTCTCCAGAGTGAGTTCTAGGACAGCCAGGGCTACACAGAGAAACCCTGTCTCAAAAAATCCAAAAAAACAAAAAACAACAAAAAAAAACCCCTATTTTAAATAGAATTAATAAATTATTGTAATTCCAATAACTAAAACATTTTTGACAAAATTCTATATGTGCACGTGTGGTGTGTCTTAATCGAGCGAGCTATATGTCTATGTATGTATCTATTATAAATCCACAGGCCAATGCAAAGATGGAGTCTGCCGTTCAAACAGGCTGCATGATTGGAGTCCTCTGTTAAATTCATGTAAAAAGTTGACAACTTCTGGATGATAATCAGCGATATCCTCCAGGGAGAGAACTACGCTACCAAGGGCACCGTGGGTCGGTGGGATGGCTCAGTGGGTAGAGGCACTCACCATGGAGCCTGATGATCATCAGACCCCATCCTCTAAAGTCCACATGGTGGAAAGAGAGAACTGAACAGTTGTCCTCCGACCTTCATACACGTGCCACAGACAAACTGAGTGAGCGTGAAACGAAAAAAAAAAAATCGTAAAGGAGAGAGCATTGCAGTCGATGAAAGATGGAATCCTTAGCTAGCAGTTTTTTTCTTTGACGCCCCTCCCCCGCTCCCATGTTTCAAGTTCATGCCTTGGAAAATTCTATGGCTGAGGACTTGGTCCAAATGCAGCGTCTGCCAAATCAAGAGTAATTTCACTTGGGGGAAACCTGTCTTTGGGTACTCCAGCACCTAGGGGCGGAGGTTCATCTGGAAGGACTCTTGTTGATCTTTGGTAGCTGGGAGCGGAGAGGGCCTGGGAGCGACTGGAGCTACAGGGGAGAGAAGGTTACTGGAAGGGGTGTCAGACTGTGTGAAAGGGAAACTGAACCGCAGAGCATGGTGCAATGATCCCTGCAACCTGAGCTGAGCTGAGTGAGGAGCCCAGGCACGCTGTCGCTCCCAGGGTTGTGTGGTAGCCTGCTATTTCCACACCCTGTAGTAAAGTGGCCCACGGAGGAGTCGCTCCAGGGCAGGGTGAGTTCCCAGGGGCTTTGAAGAGTAAACCCTAGCCGGCTGGAGGACAGCGGCAGCAGGAAGTGGCTCAAATAGCAGTGAGGGAGAGAAGGGAAATGTAACTGAGGGGCTGCCGGCATCGCAGGGTTCTGGCCTGCTTTTCTTCACAGATGACACTCTATACACATTCGGATCCGAGGATATTGCTCTCAATGAACTCAGTTTCTATTTTATAGAAAAAAATCCCGTGCCTAGGGATCATTAACAAGACAACAAATGAAGGACAGTTAGGTCTACTGTCTTTCCACGTTCCTGACATTCAAGGCAGATCACATGCTAGAAAATCTGTATATTTGATGGTACCACATTTCATGGTTATGATAAAAACAACAATAATAAACTACATTAATATATTAATTATGTTATAATATATAATACAATATGTATTATACTATAATCTATTTAAAATACAGTGTATGGGTTAATTATATTAATATATTGATAATATTATATATGTATATACATTATATATTGAATATAATAATTATTAAAATGTTCAAAAACATTTATTTTATGAGTGTATTGACTGCATGTATGTATGTATGTGCACGTTATGTTTGTCTGGTTCTCAGGGAGGTCGGGAGGAAGCATCAGAATCCCTGATACTGGGATTTATGAAGGATTCTGAGCTACCATGTGGATGCTGGATATCAAACTAGGGCCTCTGAGGAAGCGGAAAGTGCTGTTAATGGCTGCACTGTCTCTCCAGGTCTCATTTTTCTCATTTTTTTTTAAAAAAAAAATATTTTATTTATTCTTTCAAATTTCATACATTTAGACAATGTATTTTAATCATATCTGTCCCCACTATCTAACTTCTCCACTTGGGACTTCCAACTGGCCTCCCTCTAGACTTCATCCCATATCATCATCATCATCATCATCATCTTCATCATCATCATCACTACTACTCAAAAAGTCCAGACGTATTGACTGTATGTACATGGATATGAGGCCATCCTCTGGGGCATGAAAACCTACCAGAGGATCGTATCCCCAAAGAAAAGTGGCTATCCCTTCCTCGGCACCCATCAGCTGCCAATAGTTGATGGTATCTCGTTTCTAACATGGACTCAGAATACACAGTCCCAAGAAGTCATTTGACCTTGTAATTCTAACTGTGAAGGAAAAATAAGAGCTGTTGACATAACTTCAAAGATTTGGGAAACGATCGTGATGTCATAGGCTTACTCGACAAATTCCACCAGCTGGCAGGGAAGGAGAGCCCACACCGTTCGCAAGGAAGTAGGGAGAGCTCCTGGGCCACGTGATAGGGAATATTTGGGGGAGGGGCGGGACGCGGCGGCTTTTCAATGTGAGTTGAGTGAAAAGAGCGAGCTGCACTTCTGCCGTTTGAATCCACAATGCATCACGTGAGCATGTGATACTGAACAGTTAGGCTTTTCACACAGCCCTCCTGAGCCAGTCTGTGGCTCTCCCTCCCTCTCTTGCGTCACTGATGAAGGCTTCCCCAAGCAGAGCTTTACAGACCAACAACTCTCGCCCGCCTGCTGCTGCTTCTTACCCAGAGAATCCTTTCCCATGGGAAAGAAATCCAAGTTATAGGCTAGGAGCTGGATCTTCACCAAGCAGGACCTCTGAACCCTGGTGCTTGCTTTCTGGGAAGCCCATTTGACTGTCTCAGGGGGTCCTACAATCCTAAGCAAATGGATGCCTTGTGAACCTTGCTCAGGACTCTCTGCCCACTAGTTTCAGGAAAACAAACAAACAAAACAAAACAAAAAACAAAAACAAAAGCAAAAAAAGAAAAGAAAAACAAAAATCAAACCAAACCAAGCAAACAAAAAAACAGGCTCCAGAGGTGACTAAGCTTTCAAAACAAGCAAGTGTTTTGGAGCCAGAGAGTAAACTCTGGAAGGGATCAGAAAAAGCAGCCGCTGTCACAACCTTCAGCTCCGTGGCTGTTTTTGTTCATGGGGCCCCATGGCACTGCCCTGTCAGAGCACAGACATAAGATCTGGAAGCTATCTGAAATTCAAAGGCACACTCGGACTTCTGCAAACCAAAGCTGGAGGCGGCCCGAGAGGGAGGAAGCACATTAAGAAATACATCTGGATAAAAAGCTTGAAGGCATTTCTGCAGAGTTTCTGACTGAAAAATTCCCCATAGAAAATTCATGCCTGCAACATTCTCTCTGAGCCTAAACTCAGCTGGCTTTGCAACAGGACTGCTGACACAGTTTATACAGTGTTTAGGAAAGGATTTGTCCAGGGTTAGGAAAGGCATGTCTGAATGGTCCCTCGGAACAGAAGTTCTCAACCTGTGGGTTTCAATCCCTTTGGGGCGGGGGGGGGGGGAGTCAAACAATCCTTTCACAGGGGTCACCTAAGACCACTGTAAAACACGGATACTTATATTACGATGTCTATCAGTAGGAAAATTACAGTTATGATGTAGCAATGAATGTAGTAATTGAATGGTTGGCGGTTACTGCAGCAGGAGGAAGTTGCAATATTAGGGAGCTTGAGAACCCTCGCCTTATTATTTGGCTGGCTAGGGCTGGGTCCTCCTGATTTTGAAGGTTGCAAATGGAAGCCCTGCATTCAAATAACCCAGTCTCTGACTTCTTAGAGCACTCAGAGACTTCTTTTTTTTTCTTGTTAAGATTTATTTTGTTTATTTTATGTATATATGTACACCACTGCTCTCTTCAGATACACCAGAAGAGTGCACCGGATCCCATTACAGATGGTTGTGAGCCACCATGTAGTTGCTGGGATTTGAACTTAGGACCTCTGGAAGAGCAGTCAGTGCTCTTAACCACTGACCCATCTCTTCAGCTCCTCAGCGACTTCAAGTGATGCTCAGATTGAGAGTTTCTGGTACAGTTGATTCTGTTTCTTATTTAACCGCTTCTCTCCCCTCCCATCCGTTTCCCTCCCCAACCCGCCTTTTCCATTCTCTTTTCTTCCTTCCCCCAATTTTTCTTTCAATGTTTGCTGATCGTCTCATCAGAGGTAAGTTTCAGCAATGATTCCTCTAGAATCTTTTTTTCCCTTTTGATGAGGATCTAGAAGGTTCTTCTGGTCAGAGGGAACAAGGCATTCCTCCATGACTCATGAGTTGTAGCCCTGGGTCATATCCCCAAGGACCTTAGCAAATCCTCTTCCCTCTGAGACCTTAGGTTGAGAACGAGAGTAAAGGGTGGAGACAGCATGCTAGTGGACACACTAAAATAGGCTTTAAAAAGAGAGACTCCCCCCCACGCCCCGTTCCTATCGACACCTGACCCCAAACCCCTCTACCTTCCTGTTCCCCTGTCCCACCCAGTTCTCTCCCTACATCTACCTTCCACAACTGTTCTGTTCCCCCTTTCAAGTGAGACTTAAATATCCTTGTTTGTGCCCTTCTTCCTTGTTTGAGACCCATCCCATGGACTAGCATGAATCCCTGATACTACTAATGATACTCTTGTATCCTTGACAACAGGAGTGTGTTGTCCTCTGAAAGGACACTTCAGCAGGTGACTCATATAGATGCAGACACCCACTGCCAAACAGGGGATGGAGCTTGGGGACTCTTATGGAAGAATAGGAGGAAGTATTGTGGGCCCCAAAGAGCATAAGAACTCCACAGGAAGACCAGCAGAGTCAACTAACCTGGATCCTTGAGGCTCTTGGAGACTGAACCACCAGCCAAAGAACATAACACAGGCAGGACCTAGGCCTCCCTGCACATATGTAGTAGATGTGACGCTTGGTCCTGAACGACTGGAGAGAGGGGCTATTCCAAAAGCTGATGCCTGCACATGGGATATGCTCTTCTAGCTGGGCTTCCTTGTCTGGCCTCAGTGGGAGAGGAAGCACCTAGCTGCACAGAGACTTGAGGTACCAGGGTGGGACTGCTCAGAGGAGAAGGAGAGGTGGGGAAGGGGGGAAGGATTGTGGGAAGGGGTGACCAGAAGGAGGGCAGAGAGTGAGATGTAAAATGAATAAGTAAAAAAAAAAAGAAAGAAAGAAAAGAAAAGAAAGAACAATGAGGGTGTATGCACTTGCTCTTGAAAACCGAGACTCTTCGTGTTCAAAGCCTCAATTGTTTCAAAAGGAATATGGAAAAAAAGAGGGGCCATTGTTGCAGTCAGCTTTTCAGTGCTTGTGACAAAGTAACCAAGACAAGCAACTTAAGGGAAGAAAGATTTACTTCCATTCATAGTTTCAGAGATTTTAGTCCATGTTTGACTTGCTTTGCTCCTTTGCTTTAAGAGCCCTATGGGGAGGCAGAACATCATGGTGGCAGGCCTGTGTGACAGAGCATGTAGTCACTTCATAGTGGCTAGTAGTGAAAGAGCCCTTGAGGAAGGAACCCATCACAGAAATCTCATCCCAAGCAAATTTTTCGCATTTCCCAATAATGCCAACAAGTTACAACTCCATCTGCGATTTTATCCATTTATTAGGGCAGAGCTTTCGTGATAAAATGATCTCTATCTGATTAGTTCCACCAGCTGGGACCAAGATTTCAACATACATTAGCCATCCAGGGACATTTCATATACAAACCCCAACAAGATCTCAGGTTGCCTGAGATCTAGTCCTCGCTTTCTACTTTGTCAGTTCTTGGGCAGAGTGCCTTCCCCCCATAGTTCTCTCATAGTTCTATCTCATAGTTCTATCTGTAAAATCAGTGATACTGGGCTCAAAGGGTTCCCCAGTTCCTCAATTCTTGTTAGCCCTTGTTTTGGCATTGTTACACAATGGCAGGATTACATTCTCATAACACATGCTAGATTGAGTGATTGATCAGGCTTATAATGTAAGAAGCCCTTGGTAGACTTCCCAAAGAGAAGCAGGAAACAGCTGCTCAGATCTGCTCCCGGGACTATGGCTGCCGATTCTCTTCTGCCCTACTCAGCCTCCTTCCATGTCTGGTTCCCACCTCTGTGGCCCAGTTTCATTGACAGTCACCATCCTCTGGGTCAAGAAATACGGGTCTCCTTCTCTCTTCAGTGTATGTGTGAGTTAGAAAAACAAAGACAAACTATTGAAAACTCAGAAACAGACTTAGAGGTTTCAAAAGAAGATTCAAGACTCAGAATACATTTGGGAGCAAAGCTTAGAAAACTGACCTCCTTGTGAAGGCTGTCTTCAGACTGACCAAGTGTCCAGATCTGGGGAGATTTTAGATGCTCAGAAGACTGAGTTCTTCTCAGTTCAGTAGAAACCGAACTCTTCTGTTAGCACAATGTTCCTGACAGTCCTTCTAGGGTGGGAACATGGCCCATATTTAGCTAAAAGTGAAGTCATTTAGTGAAGAGATTGTGATGGCAGTCCTAGATCAAAGCTCCCTCCTTCTGAAGAGAAGAACCCTGACTCAGAAGCCCTGGGCCCCAGGTCTGCTGCCGATGGCTCATCTTACTGAAGGAGCCAAATGAAACACAGCAGGCATCTGTTCCAATGCTAGTTAAATCTCTAGAGACAGAAAACTGGAGTTAGAGATTCAGTTTTGGTGGGTAAATGTCACCATTTTTTCTTCACACTTTTCCTTCCTCATCTTTAAACTCCAATTTCCACCCCTGCTCATTCTAGAACATTCCTATTCCCTTGGCATGAACCAGATCTAGACGAGGAGACTCATTTCTAGCCTTGATCTTCACTCCACCGCTATGGCGAGGGGTGACCAAAGCTGTTGTCACGGAGCCATGTCTACATCCCAGAGGTCAGTTCCTTCCTTTGATTATCTATTCAGTTCACTGAACCCTGACCCCCTTGACCAGGTCATGCAAAGCTCTAAGTTCTCAGGGTTCCAGGACTTATCTCTTAGCTCACAGCCTGGCTAGAGGTATGCGAGATCAGATGTTGAACAGTAATGACTGAGCTATAGATCCCAGCTTCCTGTGTTTAAAAAAGGTAAGGAAATTGTTATTTCATTCTACAAATATTTATGGAGGACACACAAATAGAAAATGTCCATTGTGGAAGTCCAAATAAAATGCTGGGAGTTCACATGAGGAAAGCAAGCAGCGTGTGAGCTGAGAACTGCAGCTATTGAATGTGCATGTAGATTTTTTTTTTTGAGACAGGGTCCCATACAATCAAATGAAAAGGTCATTGTACACTTAAAGGCTTATGGCTAAGCAATTAGGATCAGTGCTGGAGACGTGGAAAATATGGAAGCTACGAGCAGAAAGGTAGCAGGAGAACACTCAGTTTCAATAACTTAACATTACCGGAGCCCAATTCAGGGCTTCCAACTTGCTACATACCTAAGAATGAGTTTGAATTTCCAGTTCTCCTGCCTCTGTGTTCCAAGTGTTGGGATTAATCTCAGCACTTCCACAATAGTAGGGATTGAACTTGGGTTTTCACAGATGCTAGGCAAACTTTCTACTAACTGAGCTCCTGGTCCTCATGTACATTCTTACAGTTCCTTTTTAGTGGACTAACACTTGTGCTGACCATGATATGCTCTGACTATCCAGCTACTTGTTGGCCTTTCTCAGTGGAACTGAAAGAAAAGGATACAAGTTTGTTCATCATTGACCATCGGTGGGTCATGGTAGTACATAATTAGTCAGTATACATGGACTTTTAAATTAATCATCTGATCCAGAGGTTTGGAGTCTTGACACCATTGAGAAAACCCAGACTTAATATTAAAAATGCATAATTTATTTTTCCCACCTAAAAAAGAAAAGATTTATTACATTATCTTTCTAAGCAGAGTCTATATCATGAGTTTGTTTGTTTGTTTGTTTGTTTTAACTTCTTCCAGATGTTAAGACATCTGGAATGTTTAACAACATTCCTTCTCATGGAAAAACTCAACAAAGAATTCTTTGGAGCAATCAAATGTGGATCATACTGAAATACAAAATGAGTGTGGTTTCAGAAAGTATGTTCATCATATTTTTTCATCATCCTCTTTAATCTATAACAAAGAAGCAGAACCCGTGTGTGCTGCTATATGAGGCTTCCCACTCTCTTTATTTGACAAAGATGTGAAAGATGCCTACGCCATCTGCACATGAGAAGCAGATGTCTCATCTGCATTGGATTTTTCCAGTAGAAGTGAGCCTAGAAGGCTTGGGAAACACATTAAATTTATTTTAATGAATATAGACTGTCGACACAAATCATTTTTCCAAGCGTCAAAGGCAGAGGTCAGTGTGAAGCTAAGACAGTGCTGGGAACATTTGGAAGAGATTGGGAGCTATGAGCAGTCAGATAATAGAGGGTCACCGGACTTCAATTATTTAACGTTGCTGGAAAGCATCTCATGTACCAGCCATTGAAAATGCAACTTGTGTATTCAATTTTTCATTTAGTTGTGGCCTCATCCGCATGGGGACAGTAAAGGGATCTGTTCTCTGGATAGAGAACTGGAGACCCATTGAGGCTCAACTGATTTATCCATCCCCTGTGCACCAAGATGCAAACCCATGAGTTATGGCTTTCTGAAAATGCTCAGAAGCATATGAGACAGAGAACAGGTGACCTCTTTAATATCAACTACAAGTCCTCAGAGTCACAGAGTCTCTTGACTAAAAGAGACTTGCTAAAAGGCCTGGTCAAGAGAGTAGCCCTGTTTTCAAGGTCTTAAGTCATTGAGGAGTTTAAGTAAACCATGATCCCTGCACTCTAGAAGGACAGAGAGGGGATACTCTGCCGGCATGGCATGAATGCACTTATATTCTGTAGAACCCTCATCATATGGGCTCAGTACAAATGTCAGCTCTAGGCACAGAGATTTGGAGAATGGAAAGAAGAAAGCCAGGCTCTAAGGAAATGTCAGATGAGGGGTTTGGGGGTTTGTTGTTGTTGTTGTTGTTACTTTTAGCTTGCATGCTTGCATATTTAGAATACATTATTGCCATCTCAGAAAGAGTTGGAGTCACCAGGAACAGAAAGTGAGAATCCTTTGGGGGAATGAGGTAGAAATACAGGTTGGCTGGGTGAAACAAAATCCAATAGGAATGAACAAACAAAAGCACCTACAGTGTGTAGGGAGAGGGGGCTTAGGGATTGTTGTTATTCAGCAACAAGACTCGGAAATGGCTTACTGAATAGCATTCAATAAGCATTCTCTTTGAAGGAAGTGAGCTATAAATGTGTCAGAAGATAATTATGGATTAGTCTCTGGGGAGAAGAGATGAGCTAGGCTTGAGCTGTGTGCCTTGGAAAACAGACTTAGGAATTAAAGGCAAATTTTCTCAGCCATGCAGACCTAGAGCAGTTCTTGATTCTGTTCTATTAGGAATTATGTTGAGAGCAGGGTGTGGTGGCACATGCTTTTAATCCCAGTACTGAATGGGTAGAGGCGGCTGGTTTTCTACGAACTCTATGGCAGCCTACTACACCCAGTGATTGCCAAGCTGGCCAAGGCTACCTAGGGAGACCTTGTCTTGAAAAACAACAACAGCAACAAAATCAAAAAGAAAGAGGAGGTGGAGGAAAAGAAGGAGGCAGAGATGTTGAGAATGGTGTTCTTTAGCAGCTAAGTAGTTCTTTATATATTTTCAGGGTTTATCAATAGTCGTCACTCTTCCTAATACCTGGAAGGTCAATGTATTATTATCGACCTCCATTTATTCTTTGACATAGAAGAGTAGTCAGTGGCACAGAGATGAAAATGACTTCCCATCAGGGTCCATCCGAGACAAGGAAGCACAATGTAAGCTGCCGCTGAGGTTGCTCATGATGATGATAATGATGATGATGATGACGATGACGATGATGATGATCATCGTGGTGGTGGTGGTGGTTGTGGTGGTGATAATGGTGATGATGACAATGTTTATTGATGATTATTGATGGTACTCACATGGTTGTCGATACCGATGTAGTTGCTTCTTGTGGAGAGCTGCGAGGTGCCGCGCCTTAAAGATGGCGCCAGCTTCCGCCTTCCGCTTGCCCGATAGTGAGTGCTCTCTGTGATAAACAACTCCTTATTTGGCTGTAGGATGTATTACATGCTTGCTTCCGTGATCGTGTGCCCGTTTTCGGATGCTACGTGGCTCACTGGGGTTGGCTGGCCTGAGACTACTTAGCCTCTGGGCTGGGCTTCCCCAGAGTCAGAAGCTTGTTCAACGTTCCTGAATAAACTGCTTGGAGAAGAGCTTGGGTCGTGTCTTCCTTGCTGGTCGAGGTGGATGCGTCAGCTTCTGAGTAAATTAAATTGAATACTTCACACTCACTCAAGCTTTGAACTAAATACTCAAACTTTCGATCACACCTGTGATATCTCTATGTAATGATCTCCACTGAATGGAGGAAGACCAGACACAGAATGACACTAAGGTGGACTGGCAGAGACAGAAACTCCACAATTGAGTCTTGGGCTCCTTGACCTCTATGCATTTTCTTCTCCTCTGTGTCCCACCTGTTCATGAGGAACATCCATAGCACAGAGCTCTTAGAGGGTGGCTGATAATGGGTACAGAGCCTGACACAGATCTTAACCCCGAGAAGATGTTCAGAAAATGCTGATCCTGGGTAAACACATAGAAATTGTTGACCATTTTCTTAATAGCTGGCTTCCTACTGGGGAAAACATGTCAGGTTGCTGAGTGGAAACCTCGATATGTTGGATTGGGGCTTGGAGGATGTACTTGAATGGCAGTAAAGAGAACTTCCTTCCTTCTGAACCAAGTGGTCCCAATCATTCCAGGGTTTTGTTTGCTGAGGTGGGTGCTCTAGTTTTCAGTCCACTGAAATCCTTGCAACCATGAGAAGAACACTGAGGGACAGGAGAAGTTCAGTGGCTCCTGAGCATAATTATGTAGGGACGGCGTGTGCAGAAACATGATGTGGATGTATGCATGGAGCCTTCTCGTGTCTCCCGCAGTGAGTACCAGCGATTGTGAGGAGAATATGGCAAAGAAGAGAATGAGGTGGACTTCCATCTGAGAAGGGTCTGCTGCGCAGCAGAGGTGGCAGAGGAGAGACAATCCTAACTTGTTGAGGAATATAAAGTGTGGCGAGTCTTGTGCTGTGTGAATTCCCCTGGATGGAAGAGAGAGCATCTCATATTGTCTCGGATTTCTGTAATGATCGCATGTGCTAAGGCTGTCCACAGTTCCCATTTCTGTTATCTTTATCACCTATCTCGTCTTGCTTGTAACAGGGCCAGGCAGAGCAGGAACACTGGCCCTGCTGATCGTTAATGAAGTTAGCTAATCACAAGGCTCTGCTGCAAAGTCTGCTTCCTTGAAGGATAAAAATACCTAGAGGAGATCTTGGTTCTTACCCAGCTGTATAAGCAATTTATAGTTCATAATAAAGCCCAGAGTACCAGGGTAATCATATCTCACTATGTGTAGTTTTTCTAGTTACGTTTGGATTGCTCATAATAGTTTCTGTTGCAGTGAAACTTGATTTGAAATGTGCATATATTACATCGTAGTCATATAGAACAGTGCAGGTCAAGCAACCTGACTTACAGACACAAATATCTATCTCTATCTATATGCATGTATGCATACATACAGATGTCAAGCATGCAATTTCATGGCTAGTTTAAAAACACAAAGGCGTGAACACCACCATCAGCTAATACAATTAATTTTTTTTAATGTTTTTCTTTTGTTTACAGTTACTTCCGGCATTTTTGGTGTTAGGTCTTAAACATGGGGCATGGCAGATAAGTCTTCAATTCAATTGATCTACATCTTCATTCAGATCAGACTTTATGCTCTTGTTTGTTTCCTTTTAATCTAATTCTCACACAGACAGTACTTCCTATGAGCCAGGCAGGCCTAGGATCTACTAACCGACTGAACCTGAAAGTAGCTGTGAGGCGGCTGTTCCCACGTCTGTATTTCTCTCCTGAGAAGACTGAAGAACATTGACGATATCTTCAGAGTTGCAGCAAGCAAATGGCAGAGCCCAGCAGTTGGTAGTTTCTACCCTGAAGGAATGTTCTAGAAAGATTCCTAACTTGTTAAGGAATGTAAAGTGTGGTGGGAAAATGTGCCTTTTACATCTGGATGGAGGTAGACAAGGATAGCCTGCCAGTTAGCAGTGAGTAAATTTATCTTTTTGGAGGTCAAGGTGATGGCTCAGTGACTATGATAGCATGTGCTATTTTTTCGGAGGACCAGAGTTCAGGTTCAGACACCCACACTGGACAGCTTACAACTGCCTGGAACTCTGGTCCAGCAGATCCAATTATTCTGGCCTCTCAAGGCATATACTCACACTCAAACACACACCCACACAAGCATAATTAAAAATAAATATTATAAAACTAATCTTAGTGTGTGCTCCTGTGTGTGAATTCAGTAGCCTATGGTACAGGTCAGAGGACAACTCTGGACATTGGTTATTTTTTACCACTGCCTACTCCTGGCTAGCTAAGTGTGCGAGCCTGAAAGAATTTTCCCATTTCTCCCTACCATTTCCCCTTAAAGATGCTGGATCACCAAAACATGCTCTCCTGCATCTCTGAGGGTTCAAACCCAGACTCTCATGCTTGTATAGCAAGGACTTTACCCATGTAGCAAGCCCCAAAGTCCCTTTCTAAAGGCCATCATAAACCTATAGGGGTCTGAGAACATGGGCTAATAATCTAATGTGCAGTAGTTCCCAGTGATTCGAGACATGTCAGGACTCCAGAGAATTTTAAGAAGGTGGGGACAGAGCGTTGTGGAGACAGAAATTCTAAGTCACTAAGTTAGAAAACCTGAGCTTATGCTGACACACTTCAAGCCGTTACTGTAGTTTTCCAGGAACCCAGTCCCTATCTCCCAAAGGTACACTCAAGAGTTTTCTCTTTTAAACCCAGTGCCACAAGAAAACGGCTGAGAGGCTTTCTGAAGCCGTGCTTCGTTCTCTTGAATCTCAGCATTCACAGCAGCACTGTTTGAGGGATTCACACGAGGACCCCAGTCCAGGTCACAAGGATAACAGGCTACAGAGAACAAGCTGTATTGCTTGTTGACACTATGCTGAGCTAGCAGTGATGGGTGTGCCTGATCTGACTTGTTCTTTTCCACCATGGCTGTTTCTCCTGGGGGACCATGACGTCTTTATTCTGACAAAATGATCTGGGTAGAAATGAAGGCAGACTGGAGCTCTGTAGCTTTTGTTTACTTAAAGCCGAGTGCCTCCAGATTGGTTTGGGAAGTCCAGTTCCTCCTCTCCCTTCATCCCACAAGGTAATGGTTTTTCTAACACCATTTCTAACATAAATGGTTAACTATTTAATAAGTGAAAAATGCCTCATTTCATAATGGTCACCTACTTTATGGTGGAAGCACCCCTTGAAATCATTGAAGGATATGTAGAAAAGGGCTGGGGCCCTAGCTCAGTAGTGCAGCACTGCTATTATGCTGGAGTTCCCAGGGTCAATCCCTGGCACTGCCAAGAACAAAAAAAATGTTATGTAGAAAAGATACACCTGTTTGTGTAATTAAAGTTTAAATCCTAGAAGGATGTTGAAAGTGAAATGGTATAAAATTAGCAAGGACACAACCACCATTTGGCTAATATAGTTATGTGTTAATTGATGATTATGTGTTAATTGGTGATAGATTTTAATGAATGAGGATCGGCTTATCCCACCTGAGTTACTTATTGAATGCCTGAAGTTGAGAAAGTGTCCCGTTTTCCAAATAAGTATTATCCTACCAATAAAGTTGAAGACAGTATAGAACCTGCAAGGGTATGTCAATTATTACAGTATGAGTCATACAAAGAGCTTCTTATCTGAATTTCTCTCATGCCATGGAGTAGCCTGAATGTGAAATGTTGCCCATAGGCCTGAGTATCTAAGTACTTGGTGTTCAAATGGTGGCTGGGTGCTTCCAGGTTGTAGAATCTTTAGGAGGTTGAGCCCAGCTGCTGTACATCTCTAGGAGGCACGCTCTGAT
>JADRCC010568593.1:0-12094 GCA_019843855.1 Hylomyscus alleni
GTTACAAAATAGAAATCACAAAGATGTTTCATAAGGTTTCAGTAAGTTTGGGATTTTCTGATAGTCTGTCCTGGGTTGCTGTGTGTGTGTGGTGTTACAAGCCAATGCTTCAGCACATCTGGGAAGGTTATTTGTGATATTGTGTCATTTGAAAGCTTTTGTGTTACAGAGCATTGACTTAGGAATTTCTTGTGTTATTAAACCTATTTGCTTCCCCCATTAGTGAAATATGAAGGATCAAAAAATCTTTGGGCATTTGGAATAAAAGAACTATTCTGTCCCAGGATTTGCCTGTGTAATATTACCTGGATCATTATAAAGTTGAAGGACAGAATTTTCTGTCTTTAGGTTTTAGATACTTAGGGTTTACCTCGTCTACTTCTACTGGGATTTGTGTTACAACTGCTGGACAGGTCTTATCTTAAATTCTTAGAGCCAGAATGAACGTGAAGGAGGTTTATTCCAACTTCAAATCCAATACCTAGTATCCCCCCATAGCATTTCATCCTGTTCCTGTTCCCACTTAATGATGTATTCATACTCCATTTGGAGATTTTATAAGTAAAATCTTTAATATTATTAGTGCTTAAGACAGGGTCTCATCACACAGCCAAGGCTGAAATCAAATGCACTATTCGGTAAAGCTTTGAACTCTTAATCTCAGCCCCTTTACAGCTAGGACTGCAGATATGTGTGTCCACACCAAGATAAAATGGTAGTATTTAGAAAAACCTTTAGAATGGATCTATGAGTCCTAGGACAGCATACTTAGTCCAACTAATACATTGAAAAAAAAAAAAAGCATGCACCTAAGAAATGAAAGTGGTAAGAGGAGAGATACATTTTAAGCCAGAAACATCTAGTAGATTGACATGTTGGCTCTAATGAACACCATAGTCCAATTTGGGATAGGATTCTTCACAGTTCTGTATGATTCATCTTCAACAACATTGAATCTTTCAGCTTTTACATGGGCATAAAGACTTTGAATAACAAACTATAGGACCTTATGCCGAAGAGAATAAATGAAATGTCTGAACCTCTAATCACTGATTTTGTGCATTAAATGAAATTCTCTTTCACACAATAACAATTCAAAAGATATTTGTTGAGTAAATGATCAAGTACTAAGTGTGTCAAAATATGTTGACTGTCTACTTTGTGATATTTCTCTTCAGTGAACATGTCTATACAGAAAATCATACAAATGGGAGGAGACTAGACTTCTAAACTTGTTAATCAAAGATTAGCAATTGATTATAAATTATTGGAATTTGTTAACTCCACTTAAGGCTACATAACATATACTAAAATAGCTCATACATTTATATGTGGTAGTTGGAAACTCTCCTGAATAATGTGCTTGAAGTAGGTCATGACTTCTAAAACTGCTGAGGTTTCCACATAAACTCTTCTCTCTTCTATTCTATCTATGTTCTGTCAATTGAGCCACTTTGGAAAACAGCTTAATTTTCTCTTGTAAATGTTCAACAACCTCTGAACTGGTCTTTGCTCCTGGAAGGGTTTCCTACTTCTGCTAAGTTAGTACTTCAGAACTTTGTAGGTATTTCTTAGTCACTATAGTGGCCAGATTCTATAGGCAGTGAGTGATCTTTTGTGAGATTTATATAATTGTTGCCACTGCCAAGGTTATCATGGGAATTTAAGCCTTCATTATCTTCCAGAAGGCAGTAGTGAGTGGTACTTGGCATCCAGATAGCCTGTGATGTTCCCTGCCTTGGACACTACTCCAAGTGTCCCAGCCTCATGACACTACTTGCCTGGGTATTTGTGAGTTCCACCAATGTGTAGCAAAACTTGTTGAGTAGCTCCATATGCAAAGCATGGTAAACATACCAGGCTGTGTTTTTAAATTTCACTGAAGTCAAATTAATTATTAATATCCAAGAAGTAGGTTTTGCCTCTTAGCTCCATAAATGTCCCCTAAGCTCCATAAGTCACAGTAGCAACTACTATTCTCTAAGGACTATAAAGCAACCACCATTATGTTGTCCTTAATATGCTGCAACAAGTACTTTTCTATCTCCCATTCCTTGTCCTGAGCTAACTCATCATACTGCCCCAGAGGTCCACCATGATCTGAGGTATTGATGTTTGGGGACACATACCTCCATAGTCAACCCAAATTTGGCAATCTTGTATTATAAGCCTCTAACTTCTTCCTTGTGAACAGCAACATGTCCTTGAGAGCCTCTGCTTCCTTCTCTATAACAGCTAAGCAATACTAGTATCAACTGTGATCTTGCAGAGCCAATAGCTTCTCTCCATAGATCAGAATACACATTAGTTACTTTTCTCTGATTATGATAAAATATCATTATCAAGGCAACTTATATAAGACAGAGAAGGAGTTGTGTTTGCTTTTGGCTCTAGAATGATAAGAGTCCAGAGGGGTAGGGAGGCCTGGTAGCAAGTATCAGGTGGGCTGAGATGAACAGGAAACTAAATGCTTACATATTCAAATGCAAACTTCAAATACCACTAATAAGCATTCCTTATTCAAACTATGATAATATACATTATTCTTATACCTGATTTTGTGATCATCAGTAACAATACAAG
This sequence comes from Hylomyscus alleni, assembly GCA_019843855.1. Taxonomy (NCBI): domain Eukaryota; kingdom Metazoa; phylum Chordata; class Mammalia; order Rodentia; family Muridae; genus Hylomyscus; species Hylomyscus alleni. Next base: position 2,584 of record JADRCC010568593.1, read on the forward strand.
CATAGCTGATCTCCAGAAGGATATTGCATTACTCACAGCATTTGCAAAGATCTGAGCACTTAAGCTCTTTGGTAGTCTCGAATGTAACCCCTTTCCTCTGACCCGAAGTTCCCTTTCCTCCAACCATTCTTGAATTTTGTTCTTTACTTTCAATTCTCAGTCTCCAGTTTCCTGGAGGAGGGCAAATGTTCATTAAGTTTTACTAAAGGAAGGACAATTCAGAGACTGCTCCACCTGGGAATCCTTCCCATATTCAGTCATCAAATCTAGACACTATTGTGACTGCCAACAAGTGCTGGATGTCAGGAGCCTGATAGAGCTGTCTCCTGAGAGGCTCTCACAGTGCCTGACCAATACAGAAGTAGAGGCTCACAGCCATCCATTGGACTGAGTACAGGATTCGCAATGAAGGAGCTAGAGAAAGGACCCAAGGAGCTGAAGGGTTTGCAGCCCCTTAGGAAGAACAACAATATGGACTAACTAGTACCCTCAGAGCTCCCAGGGACTAAACCACCAACCAAAGAGTACACATGGTGGGACTCATGGCTCCAGCAGCATGCATATAGCAGAGGATGGCCAAGCCAGTCATCCATGGGAGGAGAGGCCCTTGGCCTGGTGAAGGTTCTATGCCCCAGTGTAGGGGAATGCCAGGGCCAGTAAGCAGGGGGGGTGGGATGGTGAGCAGAGGGAGGGACAGGGGGAATTGTTTGAGTTTTTGTTTTATTTTATTTTATTTTATTTCTTATTTTATTTTATTTTTATTTTTATTTTTGGAGGGGAACCTGGGAAAGGAGATATTGTAAATAAGAAAGCATCTAAAAAAAATAAAAGTTTTCTCATGGTTTTCATGGTTTCCAGACTCTAGATGTTGCCCATATCTACCTATTCCTTTAGCATTACCATAGCCGGGTCCCTGGAGCACCAGGTACCCTAAGAGCTAACAGAATAAGAAATGAACATCTGGTCATCTTAGTCCCTTCAGATCCTGCATATACACAGATCATATTTCTGGTCAGACAGACTCAGAATGGTGTCATCAAAGGTAATAGTTGATGGAGAAAGAGGTGGATCATGGATGAAGTTCAAGTTGTCCAGGGATATTGGTCAGAAATTTAGGACTCAGGTTTGGCCACCAAAATTAGTATAAACTAAATACTAAATGAAAAAAATGTAGGAGTACATGTCTCATTACCCTCCTAGTTATCATTTATTCCACCTTACCCCAGAGTTCCAGGGACTAAACTACCAACGAAAGAATACACATGGAGGGACCCATGGCTTCAGTCTGCATATGTAGCAGAGAATGGTCTCATCTGGCATCAGTGGGAGGGGAAGCCCTAGGTTCTGTGAATGCTTGATGCCCCAGTGTAGGGGAATGCAAGGGCAGTGAGGAAGGAGTGAGTGGGAGGGGGAGCCCCCTCTTAGAAGTAGGGGGAAGGGGTGATGTGGGATAGGGAGATTGTGGAGGGGAAACTGGGAAGGGGGATGACATTTGAAGTGTAAATAAATAAAATAACCAATAAAAAATAAAAAAGAGTTATTTAAATCTTATCTGAATATATCTCAATATAATCAGTTAGGTAGATTTCCAAGCAATTATTTTTGATTCTCAGGATCAGAATATGTCCCAAGATCCCCCTAGTCATTTTGAATAGAGCTAGTTACTTATCCTATTTCTTTCATTATCTTTTCTATTAGCCGACTGGGATGTTAATTTCTTGATTAGGTTCCTATAGGTTGCAATTTGTTTCAAAACAACAACAGAAACAAAAACAGGATATGTTCCCACTTTCTAAGACTTTTATAAATATTTCCCCCTCTAAATGTTGCCAAAACTCTGATAGCATTAGTGAAACTCTACTTGTCTTAGGGTCCTTTGTGCCACTCGCTGGATATTCTTCTTTTCCATCAGCACACAATAACATTGCAGTAGCCACTCAGCCACCTAGAGATCTTCCATAGCACATGGTGTAATTCTAAACTGACTTTCTTCTTACCTCTTTCTGCCAAGCCAGCTCTTCCTGTAGAGCCCTGAGTCTATCAAACCTCTCTTCATCTTATCTCAACCATTCAGGATGTAGCTTCCTAGGCCGCCATGAAAGCCAACTTTCTGTAGTGTAAATAAAGAAGTAGATACTAAGCATGGCTTCATCACAGCTGGTGGCAGAGTCCTAGTGCACATTCTAAAAAAGCAAATCAGAATGTAAAAGACTCATCTCCCTGCAGGTAAGATTGACCACTGCAAGTAGCTAAAACTTAGAAGTCAGAATAAGTCCCATCCTTTTAGGCCAAACGCCAACACTGACAGTGCTGGGCTTCTCTGAAAGGCACCAAGAGAACATCAAGAGTCAAAGAACACCATGAAGGGAATTTACCAACCATAATTACTACAATCTTTGCTTGCCCTAAATAGCCACCAATTTCCCTGTGCCCTAAATAGCCACCAATCTCCCTCTCTTTACTGTTAATGAAGCAAAGGAGCACAAAAGTATTTCTAATTTGGAGGAGCCAAGGGAGTCTGCATGGGCCATTAGCAGCAGAGAGCTTCATTACTAGGGGAAGAAGTCTCTCCCTGAACTTCGTATGGCTTTATGTGCAAGAAATCAGGAGGCAACCAGTCAATTTTAAATGTTAACCCTTACATTCCCATAGGCAACAGTTCTTACATAGTCTCAGAAACACAAAAGGACTCTGAGCCTCACATTCGGCATTTTCTCTCATCATGAAGTTGTCTTGTCTCATAGGGTGCTCTGTTAAAGGGATGAATGATATACAATGAAGCACAGTTATATCTCCTCCCATTTCCTATCCATTTTCTCCCATATCTCCCTCAACATTTCCTCTCCCAACTACTTGTATTGTTTGTTGTGGTAGTGGTCACTGACTCCTTGGGCTCAGTTAGTTTTGCACATGTGTGCATAGGTGTAAAGCCAACCACTGCAGCACAAGAATTCTAATAACAGCTCCATCCTCCAAAAAGAATGACTCTTTTTAAATAATTTTATCTATATCTATCTATCTATCTATCTATCTATCTATCTATCTATCTATCATCTATCTATCTATCTATCTAATGCCTGGTATTTATGTGTATAGATGTTTCTCTGCATGTATACATATACACACCACCAGTGTCCTGCCCTTGGAGGCATGAAAAAGGCATTGACTCTGCTGGGACTAGAGTAACTCATAGTTGTAAGCTACCATATATGTGTGGAGGACAGCATCCAGTTCTTCTGGAAGAACATCCAGTGCTCTTCATCACTGAAACAACTTTATAGCCACAGGAATGATTCTTGTTAATTAAATGATATGATTCATTAGAATAATAATTTACGTATTGCTAAAACTTCCAAATAAGCATAACAATTTGCCATCCTAATTGCTTAATAGTTGCCAAATACTGTATAGAACAGTTGGATGTATAGTGGCCACAAAGGATTTGTTCAACCATCAACCAATCAGTGACAATAAGTACTAATTCCCTGGCTCCTGTTTATCATTAGCTTGAATTTCCTGAGGGTCCATATCTCTACATATTAACAAAAACACTGCATTAAACTCCAAATATTATCAAATCTGAACAACTGAGAAATAAAACCTCTATAATTACCCATTTCCTAAGCCAGATATATAATAGCCAGCCACAAATGTTGCTCCAAGCAACTTCTGGGTATTTATACTTGCACATCTTTTTTTTAACTGAACAAAACAGGAAAAAATCAAATTTTTGAGCAGAGTCAACAAACCTTGGTGGCATGCCTTTCCATGAGCACTCTTCAAAGTTGTCCTGAACTCAAAACACTCCTCATTGTTAGCCTTTCTGCTAACCTGTCACCACCCACTATATAATGCTATTTTATGCAGTTACTAAGATTTCCAATGTGAGTGTGCCTGCATGCATGTGTGCATGGGAGGGAGGAAGAAGGACAGGGAGGGGGAAAGAAACAGTTAAGTATTTTGCCTTCTGAGTAAGGCCATAAGAAAGCTGAAGAAAGGTAAGAAGACAACGTTCAGTCTTTTCTAAACTTTCAACAGTTCTTACATTATCATAATAAGGGGCTGTAGACAGTCAGAATGGTTGATATAATCATCATAGTAAGGGGCTGTAGACAGAATGGTTGATATAATCACCGTTGTGTTTCTGGAGAGCACAGATCAGTAACTGTCCTCTATGACTTTTCAAATGCCTGTTTCCTTCTCTGTGTAGACTTAGCTAAGGTACAAACTCATTGTAGAGGAACCTAAGTAACAACTTCACAGTTCTCCCAAGGGGACCATCTACTGCTGTGCAAGAGACTTAACTGTTGCGTTAAGACACTACTTGTCACATATTCTTTTTTAGTGTGTGAAGAATGATGTTCTTTTACCCTTTGTGCTCCTTGGGTTGTACTTTTTACACCACGTTCTCCCTTCTGCAGACCTCATGAATCTAGCTAGAAAGCCTCCTTTAGAAAGAACGCATTCTTAGAATGATGCAACTACTTAGCAAGGTTATTGAAAAATAATTGTCCATTCACTAGATCAGAAGGCAGGCTAAGATCTGTCTTCTCTCTCTGTCTAGACGCCTGGTACTGGATACAACTCACTGACAGCAGCTCACTACTCCAAGTTCAGCACCTCTTCCTAGCTTCACATGAATCAAATGACACCATCTATCATGGAATTATGCAAATGCTCCCTACCAATCAATGCTTTTTATTCTGGAATGTTAGTTGAACATTTTCTGATGCACAAACATATATTGATGTACTCTTATTATTTGTTAAACTCAATAATCAAATAGTGTCGATCTTGGTGTTCTGCAGCTTGGAGTTCACTGTGATTCTTAGATAATTTTCTGTTTTGCTTCTGTAGCCTCTGTAGCCAAAAGAAGATAATATCTTGAAATCATCCAGTCTCACAGGGTGCTTTGTTAAAGGACTGAATGATACTATTAGTGATGCTATGCCTATTTATCCCTGGGAAGGAGAGTTAGGGGATTATTAGACGAAAAGCTAGGCCAAAATTTCCATTTGAACTCTTCTTTACTTTTGCATTCACATAGGCAGGGGGTGCCTCATACTTTGAACGCTAACACATTAAGAGCAGTTGCATAGGTAAAAAACTGAATGCAAGCACGACAGGAGAGGGTATTAAGCAAGATCTAAGAATCCAGGTGATCAACGAGAACATTAACCTTCCTTTTCCCAGAAGGGTAAGGGGAGAATCAGAGGACACACGGACATGCTGAATCAAAGATGAGGTTACAAATGGCTCCAGAGTCTGTGCCCTCCACAGGATTCTACTGGATTAGCATAAAACATCATATGATTATTAGAGATTATTCCCCTTTTCTTCAGAAATTAGATTGTTACATCTGAGCACATGTGATTGTCATGCCAGGCATATTTTTCATGAATGTAGGAACCTACAGTGCTCTCTTTGATTATAGAATCCCTACGTGTTGTTTTCAAAATAACAGACACTGCACAGATGTGTTTAAAGTGTGACTTACTGAATACTTGCTGTATTACTGGTAATGACCTTGTGATGTAAATACCATTATGTTCATTGGCTTGATGTGAGAAACAAAGTAAGCCTTGTTGAAAAGAACACACATAGGAAGCTGAGAAATCATGGCTTTACCCGCTGATTCCCAACCGCCTCTCCACACTCCAGTGTCTGAAGACTAACATGGAATACAGGCATCTATCCTGACCACACTTCATGTGCAACCTACAAAACCCAGGCAGACTGACTGACCAGCTTATATTTTCCCAAGCTTTTATGCCACTCTACCCCCATCCATTTGCTAACTAGAAGGCAGACTCAAGGTCTGATTTGTTGAATAGCTAAATAAGCCTAAGACAATTGAAAAGTCTATATGCTGCGTTAGACCAAAAACTAAAAACAGATGTAATTCCTAGATGATAACTGTGAGGGTTACATTCTCATCCTCCCACATCACGTTCCTCCCTACCACAATAAAGTCTGTATACGACCAGAAAAAGAAAACGTTAGCAAATGTTAGCAACAGATTGGGGTGGAGGTGCAGTGAAGAAAAAAATTAGATGTTAAAATATATACTCTAATTAACTCATAGCCCCAGGATAGCAAAATACTATAAGAAACTATGAAAGAATATTAAGTGTTATATGATTTTAGAAATTTTGGAAATAAGGACTGAGGGTAACATGTTAATCCCCAGATCTTCTGAAGAAAAAGTAAATGTCACTGAAACGTCATGGACATAAAGCATGGGAAATAATTGTGTGAGAAGAACATTTGGAGGTGACAAGTTTGTTTTTTTTTTTTAATTTATATAAAACCAATTCAAGTCAATGTGTGCTCGATGTTATATTAGCACCATAAGACAAAACAACAAACAAAACCACCCTGTTACCCTTCTTAACATCTGCAAAGGAAAGCAGCTTATAAAACTGTGCAGGAGTTATGAGTATTGATCAGAGGAAGTCTAAAGAGCTAGCACACAGCAGGGATAACAAAGTGCACAAGAGGCGCAGGGAAGCTCATCAAAGAAAATCACCTCCATGCTGAGCTCATGGAAGCTGAACCTTATAAACACAAACAGGCAAAGAAGTAACTATGGGATGGAGGGCTGGGGGAACAGGGTGATGCCAGGACTTTATGCAGGTAGCAGACCATAAAGGGCTGGAGTGGGTTTGCCTCGTGAAGTACATTTTAAGGAAGGGTAAGAAGGGAAAGGCTAGGTCTACACAGGTTAGAGCATCAGCAAGTGGCAAGCTAAGATACTTGTGTGATCACACTGGTAAAAGATAACTAAAGCTGAACTGGTGGGTGAGTTTGCCAAGGGAAAGGCTCAAGATGGATTACTTTTAGAAATTAACCTCTGCAAACAGGTGAGATTTGAAATCTAAGTATTCAGAAGGCAGGGCAAATACTGACATCTTGAGGGTATGCAACCTGGGTTATGCAAGCACGTTCCAGGACAGAGGAGGCTACCGAATGAAATTCAACAAGCACAAGACAAAATGGGGGCGAGGAGGTGAGTGGAATATAGTGAAGAGAGGAGAGGAGAGGAGAGGAGAGGAGAGGAGAGGAGAGGAGAGGAGAGGAGAGGAGAGGAGAGGAGAGGAGAGGAGAGGAGAGGAGAGTCAGTATTTGTACCAATATGTTTTGAAAATTAAGTGTCTATTCCATCATCCTAAATGTGTTCATGATAATACGATGTAGTTTGTGTTGCCTGTGTAATTTGAGATCATGTATTGATTACTCCATTTTCCCCTTTCTGCTTAGGATTACTTTGGCTTTCTGAGTCTCTCTCTCTCTCACTCTTGCTCTCTCTCTCTCTCTCTCTCTCTCTCTCTCTCTCTCTCTCTCTCTCTGTCTCTCTCTCACTCACGCACACACACATGTATGTATGTGTGTATATTTGTCTGCCTGTCTATTTGTCTGTCTGTCTCTCTCTCCTCCCAGTATCTGTATATGTGTGTTTCTATATAAATTTTAGTATCTTTTTCTACTTCCACAAGAATATAGTTGAATTTTAAATGGGCAGGATCAGACATTGTGGTGGGAAGGATGGAGTACTGGAATTGGGAGGAGGCATTTCGAGACAATGTAGAAACCTAGTGCAGTGTAAACTCCCTGGAATCTATGACAGTGACCCTAGTAAAGTCTCCTAGTAATGGGGAACACAGAGCCTGAACTAGCCATCTTCTATAACCAGGCAAGTCTCCTAGCAGTAGGACTGGGACATCAAGCCAGCCATAAAACCTTCTACCTACAATCTGTCCCACAGGCAAGGTTCACTGGAGTAGTGATGGCACAGAACTTGTGAAAATGGCCAATCAATGACTGGTCCAACTTGGGACCCATGCCAGAGAGGGAGCCCATGACCAACACTGCCTGGATGGCCAAGAAGCACAGGTAGGGCAGCCCAGAGATCCAGGATAGAATCCAACACAACTAGCAATTAAAAAAAAAAGTCAACAAAATGATTCCTAAGGATATTCTGATATACTCATAGATTGGTGCCTAGCCCAATCAACATCAGAAAAGTCTCATCCCAATCCCACAAACTGATGGGAGCAGATGCTGAGACCCATAGCCAAATACTCGGTGGAACCAGGGAAACTCCACAGAAGACTTAAAGGAAGGATTGTAGAAACCGGAGGGGTCAAGAACACCACAAGAACACAGCAAACATAATCAACTAAGCAGCACTCATAGGGCCTCACGAAGACTGAAGAGACAAGCATAAACCCTGTATGGGTCTTGTCTTAGTCAGGCTTTCTATTCCTCCACAAACATCATGACCAATAAGCAAGATGGGGAGGAAAAAGGGTTTTTTTCAGCTAATACTTCCGTGTTGCTGTTCAACACCAAAGGAAGTTAGGACTGGAACTCAGGCAGGTCAGGAAGTAGGAGCTGATGCAGAGGCCATAGAGAGATGTTCCTTACTGTCTTGTTTCCCCTGGCTTGTTCAGCTTCCTTTCTTATAGAACCCAAGACTTCCAGCCCAGAGATGGTACCACCCACAAGGGGCCCTCCTTCCCTTGATCACTAATTGAGAAAATGCCCCCACAGCTGGGTCTGATGGAGATACTTCCCCAACTGAATCTCCTTTCTCTGTGATAACTCCAGCCTGTGTCAAGTTGACACCCAAAACCAGCCAGTAAAAGTCTCCATAGGTCCTCTACATATTTGTTATGGTTGTGTAGCTTAGTGTTCTTGTGAAACTTCTAACAGTGGAAGTGGAAACCATCTCTGACTCTTTTCACCTGCATTTGGGATCAGTTTCCTCCAACTGGGTTGCCTCACACAGCCTTGATTTGAGGATATATGCCTAGTCTTACTGTAACTTGTTATATTGTGTGCCGTTGGTGTTCCTGGGAGGCCTGCTCTTTTGTGAAGGGAAATAGAGGAAGATTGGACCCAACCTTGATATGAGGATTTGTGTGTAGTCTTAGTGTATCTTGTTATGCCCTGTTTGGTTGATATTCCTGGGAGGCTGCTGATTTCTGAAGGGATGTGGAGGAAGGGTGCATTTGGGGCAGAAAGGAGGTTGGAGAAGGGACTAGAAGGAGTGGAGGGAGGGGAAACAGGTGGGAATGGAATGTATGAGAGATGAATAAACAGAATAAATTTAAATGGGGATTATGTTGAATCGGTAGATCACTTTTGGTAATAATCACCACTTAGATAATATTAATTCTGTCACCACATAGGCATGGAAGCTATTTTCCTCTTCTAGGGTCTTCATGTCTTTCTTCAGTGTCTTACAGTTTTCACTGTCAAGGTCTTTTACTGTTTTGGCTAGATACAGTCTTATAGATGAGATATTTTTCTTGATTTCTTTCTTTAAAAGTTTGTTGAATATGGACTGACCAATGCCCTCAGAGCTCCCAGGGACTCAGCCACCAACCAGGGACTACACATGGTGGGACTGATTGTTCTGGCAGCATGTGTGTAGTGGAGGGTTGCGGAGTCGGTCATCGGTGGGAGGAGAGGCCCTTGGCCCTGTGAAGGTTCTGTGCCCCTACAC
>JADRCC010568596.1:0-10486 GCA_019843855.1 Hylomyscus alleni
AAAAAAACCTTTGAAAATATAAAGTTGAAGAAAAATAACGCACTCAAGAGCAATGTTTTTGAATGCTATTTTTATTAACTTTTTGAGAATTCATACAATGTATTTTGATACTATTCCCCAAATTCCAATCAGATCCACCTCCGCCTCCACCTCAATTCCCACCCCACCCTATTTCATGGTCTCTCTCTCTCTCTAACCTACAATGTCCAGTCAGTGTTGGGCGTGGGATCTTCCCTGCAGTGCTGTTGCTATACTAGAGGTCACATCAAAGAAAACGGACTCTCCCTCTCTTAGCAGCTATCAAATGCCAATAGCTTCTCAGCTAGGATTTCACGCTCACCTCCCTGACTCCATGCTAGGATTTTGTCTGGCTGGAGCTTGTACGGGTCTTGTGATTGCCGTCCTAATCACTGTAAGATCATATGTACAACTGCCCTGTCATATCCAGGAAAGACTGTTTCCTTGGAGTCATCCACCACCTCTGACTCTTGTAATCTTTCTGTTCCCCACTTCATTTGAAGAGCCCTAAGCCTTGAGGGGAGGGGTGTGATATAGATGTTCTGTTTATCAGTGAGCAGTTCTGTTTATCAATGAGCAGTCTGGTATCTCCTATTATCTGCACATTGCCCAGCTGTGAGTTTCTGTGTTAATTTTGATCTTCTGAAATAAGAAGCTTATCAGATGAGGGGTAAGTGAGACTAATATCACAAAGGTATCAGGAGTCATTTTACTGACTAAATATGTCTAGCAGAATATGCTAGTAGGTTCTCCCTTAGGATCCATGGCCTATCTAGCCACCAGTTCTTGCCTCATTAACAGTGACAGGTATGGGTTCCACCTTGTGGAGTGAACTTTAAATCTAAGCAGACAGTGGCTGGTTACTCCCATAATGTTTGCGCCACTAATGCTCCAGTGGACGTATTTTGCCAGGTTATTCGTTTACTGTAGCTTGAAGAGTTCCCAGCTTGGTGAGACTACCCCCTCCCACACCAGGAGTGTACACAGAGTCTTCCAGCACTATGAAAGCTAGCCAGAAAGGATGGCTCTTCCAAGTCCGTACCCACAAGATTTCTTCATGCTTTTGACTCAAGTGCACACTGTCCACAGCAATAGGGTCTTACCATGAAGTTCTAGAGGGTCACCAAGAACATTGGCAGTAGCCTGTAATATATGGGAGTAGATGGGACCCATTGACCACCAACTCAAAAAGAACTAACCCATTCCTGGTACTGGCATTTTTATTTGGTAGTGTGTGATATCTAGTTGAATATTGCCCCTTATAAAATAAGGTAACTCCATTCAAACTCTTTTGATATATATAGGTGATTTTAGAAAGAGTCTACAATATTCTGTTTCCATATGATTTTTTTCAAAGTGTTAGTTACCCCAGTCCATACTTCCTCCTCCAGCCTGCCTTCCATCTTCCACCTCATTTCATCCTTCGTATTCCATTATCCTCCAATCTATATCTCTAGATTCTATCCACCCTTTCCTGAATGATCCTATCTTCCTAGAACTGCAGTCATCATGTCCCATAGATTTTGGTATGCTTTATTTTTATTTTCATTCAATTTTAGGAATTAGAGTTTTCCTTCTTGATTTTTCTCTTGACCCGGTTTCCATTCAGTGATGTGTTGTTTAGTTTGTGTGCTGTCTGGTGTATCTCTTGTTTCTATTCAGCCTTATTTCTTTGTAGCCTCACAGGATTCAGGGTGTTATTTAAATTTTCCTGTATCTACTGCAAGTTTGTGTCTTCATATGTGGTTAAGTGTGGAGAAGGTTCTATGGGCTGATGAGAGGAACGTGTATTCTTCAGCCTTTGGGTGGAATGTTCTGTAATGTCTGCGGATTCATTTGATTTATGGTGTTATTTAACTCAAAGGCATCTGTTCAGTTTTTATGTCGATGGTCTGTCTATTGGTGAGAATGGGATATTTAAATCACCAAATATCACTGTGTTGGTGGTCAATCTGTGATTTTTAGTTCTGATAGTATTTCTTTTATAAAATTAAGAAAGAAACCATTTCAAATCTCTCCCTCAGTCTGGCCTGAAATTCATGATCTTCCTGCCGCTACTTCCTACCCATGTTAGGGGGCTCAAAACTGTCTGTAACTCCAGCTCTAGTGGATAATATGATGCTTTCATCTGGCCTCCAAGGGTACCTGCATGCACATCTCTCTCTCTCTCTCTCTCTCTCTCTCTCTCTCTCTCTCTCTCTCTCTCACACACACACACACACACACACACACACACACACACACAGAGAGAGAGAGAGAGAGAGAGAGAGAGAGAGCTTAACAAATAAATAAAAATTAAGTCTCTTGGAGAATAAATGACAAAGGGCTGATTCTATCAGAAAGTCTCAGTTGGCAATAATCACAAGGATAATGAACATGAATGGCTACCAAAGCCAGCAGGTGAAAGTGGGTGAGTAGAACTTTATGGAGAAAGATAGATAGATAGATAGATAGATAGATAGATAGATAATTTTATAATATTGATTGATTGTAAAAAGGGAAAATCATGATTTAGAAACCTGGCAGATGCTATCTTGACAACAAGGGGCTTTTGCAGATGTGGCATGCTCCCCCTGTCACCATGGTTTCAAATGTCAAGGCTGATATCGCAAACATGCACAAAGGAGAAAATGAGATTTAGTGCTCTTAGACTGAGGTTTTCTGAGGAGAGGGTGGCAGACCCAGAGGGTCTGTAAATGGCTGAGATAGCATGGGGATGGTGGGCTTTATCTGTTTGCTTGTTTTTGAGACAGGCTTGGCTGTCTTGGAACTTGTTGTGTAGACCACCCGGGGCTCTAAACTGGCAGTGATGCTCCTACATCTGTCTCCTGAGTGGAGGGATTGCAGGAGTTCGCTGCCAGGCTTGGCTGGGTTTCAGTGATTATTGTGTTTGATGGGATGGGACTCGGAAGAGGGGTTCCAACTGTGGGCCAGGCCTGTGTAGCTTGGACTTCCCACCAGCATTCAAGAAAAGAACACCCGGGCTTTCTTATTAGCTTGTCCAAATGTGTGGCAGAGGACGAAGTGAAAGGAGGAAGGAGAGGGCGCTATGAGGTATTAGCAGCCACATTAACAAAAGAAAACAAAACATTACAAAAAGAAAAATGGACTAAGAGTAGCCACCATTAGCTGTCATGTTCCATCCCACAATGGCAACGAGAAGAATACATCTGCGAGAGTCTGGAAGAAAACGTATTACCTGGGTCTGATTATGAGACTCATCAGACGAATCGGGCTGTGGAGCTAAGAGCTGTTTTTCTCAGCAGGCCTGGGGCTGTCTTTAGAAAGACTGCTGCCAAGGCTGGATCTTGCTTGGCAGCTGGGAAGTTGGTTACAGGAAAGCTCTTACCATAATAACCAAAACGAGCCGCCCACCGTGCTTAGACAATTTCTCCAAGGAATGTACCCTTTGCTGAATACCTGCTTTCTTTTCCGGAGTCTGGAATGTTGGCATTCATTAGACAAAGTGCTTATGATCACTTCCGGTGAAAGTCTTACCACGGGCATCGAGCCTTTAGAAAGTTTTCCCTGACCAGCAGCATTTCACAGATATTCTTGCAGTTTTGTGCTGGGGAAGTTAGGCAGGAGTTAAGCTAGTCTGGTAGGCTTCACTAGAGAGGGCTCTTGGGAGCTTGCACCTGGGGCTCTCTGGAGTTTTACCCATCATGCTCTGCCCTTTCGCTGATTTCTGCTTTGTCTTCCCTGGCTGTAATGAACTTAGCCAAGAATACAGCTATCCGCAGAACCAGAAGATTCTTTCCAGCAAATCATCAAATCTAAGGATGTCCTTGGGGACTCTGACATCCCACAGTGAAATACGTTCTCTAAAAATGATTGTCCCGTAATCTTGAAAGGTTAAGGACATGAAAGTCAGAGAATCTAACAACTGGGAACAATGTGTAATCTCGAACTGGATGGGTCCTTCACTTCTGAAAAGGCTTTTACTGGGACAATTGGCCAACCTTGAATATAGTCTTTGATGATGGATTGGAAGGAGTCCTTTGTTTCTTGCAACTTTTGATTTTATATATATATATATATATATAATTTTATATCAAATTTATTGATATATAAAATCAATATAATATATACACATATATACATGTATATATATGTATGTATGTATACACACACACACACATATGCTGGGATTAAACTGAGGGTTCCCCCATATGCTAGGGAGATGCTTTACCTCTGAGCTATCTATATTCTCAGATAAAAACACACTGTTTTAATTGATTGCAAAATCACTACTGCATAGTAATCTGTCACAGCGTCCTTAGCCTAGTGGCTCTAGTCTCTGCTTCACACGAGAACCCCCTTGGGTAGTGTTAAATACAATACTCGTCCAGGTTTTACTTCCCATGAGATTTGTTTTTTGTTTTTCATAGATTTTGAGATGAAACTGAAAGGGAGAACCATTAAGCTAAAAAAACAAAAACAAACAAACAAACAAACAAAAAAGTTGCCAGTAATCAGTCCCTGAGAGTGGCTTATTTAGGTCGGTTCTAGTCTATCTGTAAATCTCAATAAAAATCTTTGTGCATAAACCTCCCCTTATTTGAAAACTAAGCTCTAACATGATTTTTTTTTTTTTTAAAAAAAGGGGACCCGAGGGTATTTTTTTTCAAACTATTTTCAAAAGCAAGTTGTTCAGTATTTATTTTTTCTGCATTTCCAGGCAATATTCAAGTCCTTAAATCCTCTTTACTAATAGGATGGACAGAAGACATTGCTTTGCTTTAATAAGTATTGAAGAGATCTCATTGGAGAGTGCAGGACCTCAGTGCTGGGAAATAAGTAGATGGTTTTAGATAACTGTGTCATCGTGCATATGAGGAGCACTTGTAGTTTGTCTTTGAGTTTTAGTCATTTTACTCTCTGAGAAAGAACTTTTTTTGGGGGGGGGAATATGACTGCTACAAGAACAGCTGCCAAATTAAAGGCTTGTTTTATACCTGGGCGGGGTCTTCAGCCAGGGGAGGAAGGAAATGCTGCAAGCTGTGGAGAGGCAGATGTGTTTTGTGTTCCTGAGACGACTGGAGGTTTGGGGAAGAAACAGGATTTGTTTTGTTCTTAGTCATAGGACTAGTGCCCTCCTTCAAGGGCTGCAACACAGCCAACGACAGACACTAGAGTTATTTGTCTTTTTGGTCATAGGGACATTTGAAAGATCAGATACTACTAAAAACTAATAAATCAGATACTAATAAAAACTGGTTGAAACAACTAGTCTGCATAAGAAGCTTAGTGTGAGATGACAAAGACAGACCCAAGTAAGCACATTGAACTGTCTATTATTGAGAAAATATTGTGGGCTAACCCCAGCCACAATTACTCTTGTATTCAATGATTATAGCACTCAAAAACTCTTGTTTCAAAATGTTATTATAGAGACAGTATAAAAAAGTAAATCCGTAGAGGGTAAGGGATTGAGGAACTAGCCGGTGAAAACTTATTAGCCCCATCAGGGTTAGTGAAAAGCTTCCGCCACATGGGGGCGCTCCCATCTCACTTCAGCTGTTACCCCACCCACAAATGGTTTGACCTCTTGATGGTAGATTAGTCAAGATAGGCCTGAAATTTGTGCTAAAGGAAAGATTGACCATGGTTCCTGGTACACATTTCTTTGTAGCTTATATTTTGTGGGTTTCTCTCATTGACTGGTTTTTTAGAAATGGGCATCGAGCCTGTTCTGTATCTGTAAGGAGTTCATCTTTCTGTTTCATCAAAGCCGAGCAGCAGAAAGATTGAGAACCAGGTAAACCTTCAGGTAATGACAGAGAACTGTGGGTTGTGTGTTAGGAATTAATTCCAAGGGCAAAGGAGAAATTCTTTCAAAACAAATGGTTCTTCTCTGAGGTCCTTGTGGACCAGAGATGCTCCATGACAGGAGAACAAACTCTAGTTTTGTCTTCCCTTTTATCTTCCTTCCTTTCAGAGCTCAACAAGATGAAAGTCTGGCATGGATTTTGGAGTGCTGTAGCGTTCCATTAGTCAGGGTTGTGAAATTCACCACGAAGCAGATGAAGAGGGGTACAAGCGCATCTCTTTTCCTTTCCTCCATTCTCAGTCCTTCCTTATGTACCTCCATCTCTCCCTCTGTCCCTCTGTCCGTCCGTCCCTTTCTCCCTCTTGTCTACTCATTATTCTTTTCATTTTGGATGTAGTCTTGTCTATGGTAGGTAGTGATATTTGTTTTCCCATTGATGATTAAGCTTTAGTTGTATGAGTAATTCTAGAACCTTCCTCCTGGGTACCTTAGACATTAGTGGTTTGGGAGCAACAGGAGTCAGATTACCTAGGAACAAATTTTACTGCTGGTTAACTGGTTAGACAACTTACTTGACCTGTATGTGCCTAGGTTTCCTTATCTGGTGAATAAATGCTAATACCTATTCTCACTCTGTAGACTAGGCTGGCCTCAAACTCAGAAATCTGCCTGCCTCTGCCTCCTGAGTGCTGGTATTAAAGGCATATGCCACCACTGCCCAGTTCTCATGGAGTTTTTAAAGGGTTGCATTTAGTAATGCATTTAAAGTACCTTTGGTGGTTTGACTAGGCATGGCTCCCATACTGTCACGTGTTTGAGTGCTTGGCCCATAGGGTGTGGCCCCATGAGGAGATGCTGCCTTGTTGGAGGAAGTGTATCACTGTGGAGGTGGGATTCGAGGTCTTACATGCTCAAGCCACACACAGTGTTGCACACAGTCCTCTTCTGCTGTCTGCAGATGTAGATGTAGAGCTCTCAGCTCCTTCTCCAGCACCATGTCTGCCTGCACACTGCCATGCTTCTCACCATGATGATAATAGACTAAATCTTTGAAACTGTAAGCCAGCCCCAGTGAAATGTTTCCTTTGTAAGAGTTTCCCTGGTAACGATATCTCTTCACAGCAATGGAAACCCTGAGACAGTACTTAAACACCATGAGGCACTTACTAAGCACTTTACCAATCATAACTATGTCATTCTGCTTTCTACTTGTGACAGACTCTTCTCAGTCCCTACAGGTAACTGCCATTATGATTTCACAAGACCATGTTTAGTGTTGCTTGTGTGTGAGTAGCAACATGTATGTGTGCTTAACAATAGTGCAGTGTATTGTTCTTATTTTGGAACTTTCTTCAACAAAGTCTTGAGACTTGTATGTGTGTGTACATCCATTGTAGTTTGTACCTTTAAAAACAATTTATTCAATTTTATTCTATGGGCATTGATGTGAAGATGTCAGATTTCTTGGAACTGGAGTTACTGACAGTTGTGAGCTGCTGTGTGGGTGCAGGGAATTGAACCCAGACCCTCTGCAAGAGCTAGTGTTTTGAACTGCTGAGCCAACTTCTAGCCCCTAGTATGTACCTTTTAACTGTTACACAATATACTACTGTGCGTACATAACATTTCTTGGTCGGTCTCCTTGTTGATAGTTGGTGCTAATCTTGCTCATTGCACACTATGCTGCACGGAGTTTTATACACGTCTTATATGTATGTGCTAGCATTTTTCATGAGTAGAAATCCATGTAGGAAAACTGTTTGGTATCAGGGAACGGGCAATTTCCTTTACCAGTTTATACCTCAAAGTGTTCTGTATCTTAAAACCTAGAAAGAAAAACACACTTCAAGGCCAATCTGATGGAGACACACAGTGGGACATTATAGGCTTAACTTGTATTTCCTTGCCTTACTCAGACAGGGTATCTTTTCAGATCTATTAGCTATTTGCATTTTCCCTTCTGGGACTGTCCATTCATAATTTCTGTTCGCACATTCTCTATATCACTTGTCTTACGAATCCATGGGGTACGCTGCCTGGATTCCTTCTTCCAGTTGCTCTTGCTCTGCTCTTTCAGCTCTATTTCTGGAATCTTCTGTCATACAAGCTTCAGTGTGTTAGGATGCCATATTTATCAGGCGTTTCTTCTGTTTGTTTGTTTGTTTGTGTGCTTTTCATTTTGCTTTTAACATCTAAAAGAAACTTCTTTACTGTGTGGTTATACAGATTCTCTTCTGTCTCTTCCTTCATGCTCCCGTCTCCCTTCCATCCCCTAAGGTAGACATTTACAAGACCTGAGCATGTGTCTTCTTGGAAAATACAAAGGTTCGTACCAGAGTCAGAATGCTGTGATTTTTTTTTTCTCTTGAGATCAAGTGGAATCAGAGCCTAATGGGAAGTATGACGTCAGTTAGACAGACAGTGTAAGCCTACATGCTGTGGAGGAGGACTGAGGCCACCTTAGGAACAGGTGGAATTTTGAGGACAAATGAAATCTACCTGCAAGAGATAGGAATTCCTTAGGGAGAAGTAGGAATGGATTATGAGGTTGGAGTTAGGCTGTGCAGCTACGGAACATGTTCAAGGCAGGGATGCTTTTGTTGATGTGAGAGACAGCTAGAGACTGTGTGGGAGATGACATGTTGCTTTTTCCTGTACCACTCAGGACTCGAGAAGCGTTACCCACAGTTACTCTAGTTCAAAAATGTGTTGATGGGTGGATTCTCAGGCTGAAGCAAACGTCGAGGCAGAAGGGAAGTCGAACATGGGAAGTGTGGTTGTTGTGAGACCAAAAATCTGCAGAGTTTGAAAGGGCAGGGTTCTCAGCATAAAGGACATCATTGGACTTCACAAAACCAAATTAAACTGGAGAGAGGAGGTGGGGGTGGGGTGGGGCAGGAAGTTGGACTGGTGGGAAACAAGGCCAGGGATGTGAGGTGCTCAGAGAGCCTCTTAGGAGTTAAGCAGAGTCTGCGTCCTGAAGTGGGTATGCAGCTCGGTTTGGGGTGTGGACTCAGATGAATGCAAATGAAGACATTTTAAATGTGTAGAATGAACACAAACAAGGACAAAAATATCTGAGAGAGCCTGAAAGACTAGTGATGAGTTACCTGATACAGATCTCTGCATCATGCAAGAAGAGGCTTCTAAACCGTCTATAGCAGTGGTGGGGTTTTAGTGTCTCTCAGTTACTGTCTTAGGGTTTTATTGCTGTGAAGAGACACCATGACCACGACAACTCTCATCAAGGATAACATTTAATTGGAGCTGGCTTACAGTTGAAGAGGTTTAGTCCATTTTCATCATGGTAGAAAGCTTGGCTGTATGCAGGCTAACAGGGTTCTGGAGACAGACCCGAGAGAGTTCTACATCTTAATCTGCAAGCCACAGAGGCATTATACTGGGCAGAGCTTGAGTATATATTACCTCAAAGTCCACTCTGATGGTGATACACTTCCATCAACAAAGCTAAACTTACTCCACAACGCTAATGTCCTAATAGCGCCACTCCCTATGGGCCAAGCATTCAAACATACGAATCTTGGGTCATTCCTATCCAACCACCACAGTTACGTTTCTCCTGAGTTTCAGACACAAGGGTGGCTAGGACAACTGCAGGATTGGCGGGCACCCTAGTGAAGCTTCCTCCCTTCCTTCCCCCTCTCTGCATTAGAGACACACACTCTCAGCAGACAGGCTAGCTTTATTGCTCTCTTACAAAACGGGGTGTCCTGAAACAAATCTGCAGTGCTTTTTTGGATCCCTGACTTCTCTGTAGCAACAGGGCTTCTTTTTCTTTTTTCCAGGCATCTCCAATAAGGATGGCTATCATGAAGAGATCTTCAAAATTTTCCTCCCCACTCCAAACTTAACGGACAAAGCTTTTAGGACATGGTGGCTGGGCATGGTGGGTTAAGCTAAACATCTGCATGGACTGGAAATGGAAATGCCCAGCCGTAGGCGAGGACTGCTGCCTATGCCTGCTGGGCTGGAGGTCCAGAAATAGTCAGTGCTAGGGGTGCCTAGAGGGCATTGAGAAACCAAAGTGGCCACCAGAGGCAGCATCTGTGTGCAAAAGCCAAAGCTGGGTGGGCTTGTTCTGACCATGAAAAGAGACTGGAACAGTTCTGGTCACTAGCTGGAACTGTGGCTTTCTAAAGATCAATCCCTGTAAGGAAGAAGGGGGATGCACTGAGCAGCTACCCAGCAGGACAGGCTTGGCTTAGCTACAAGACTTCTAGCAGCCCCTTTGCTAGGAGCTAGGAGCACTAGCCCTATACAGTAAGACCCGGTTCTGGATCTTGATGGTGGTTTTCCCTGGAGGGTGAGTGGAGGCAATTGTAGAAGTTATAGACAGAAAGGGCTCAGCAGTTCGAAATTAAGACAAACAGCAGCCCACATCATCTGCATTCAAGAGCAGCCTACCACCCCAATGGAAAGTCACGGTCACGGTTACTTTTCCTGTTGCTTGACAAAATATCTAGCAAATGCAGCTTAAGGAACAGAGGCAGGTGGACCCTTGTAATTTCTGGCTGGATAACCTAGCTGAGTTGGTGAGTCCCAGGTGGAGAGAGAGAGAGAAAAAAGGGTGAGAGAGAGAGAGACAGAGACAGAGACAGACAAAGACAGACAGAAACAGAGAGACAAACAGAGAGAGACAGAGGCAGAGACAGAGACAGAAAGAGAGAGAGAAAG
>JADRCC010568599.1:0-14168 GCA_019843855.1 Hylomyscus alleni
GTTGTATTTTTTAATTAAAAAATTCAGCTCTTCATAGACCAAGCCAATAATAAATCTTTGAATCTTGGGACAGATTTCGAGGAGCAGACCAAGAGAGAGATTCCTGCTCCTGGTGGTTTGTGAAGGAGCTATGCTGCAGACTCTGAGAAGGCAGGGGAGGAGGTAGGCAGGGGAAGGGAGGGAGGCTGAGCAGACCTGTGAGGCCAGAAACAGTCTGGTCCTTCCAGGCACCAGATAGGGGAGTGGTCACTACAGCTCTGGGATGTATCAACTGGAGACAAAGGAGCTGCTGAGGACCAACTCCTGGGATTCATGCTCACAAGCACTTACACACCCCTGTATAAGCAAAATGGCTCTGGTGTTCTGGGGGCAGCCACTGACAGAAGGTCAGCTGAGCAGCCTTCCTAAGTAAAAGCACACAAAAGCTAGGGAGGAGCTAGAGGCTGTAGAAATAGATCCCTGTGGCCTGCGGGCAGAGAGTGCAGACCTGCCTGTGCCATTGTCTGGCGGCACTCAGATTTTCTGCTCCTGCATCTTGGCACTGCTTCTTAGAAGAAGCCGAAGAGACTTTGTGAGTTCTGCATCTCGGTCCCAGGAGGCTCCGGATTCGATTCTCTTACACACCCCACAATGAAACTTACTGCAGCCTCTGTCCTGACAGGTGTAAAAGCAAATCAGACCTTTTTATTTCAAATCCATAAGACTCTATAGCACCTGGGTTTCATGTTTATTCAGCTTAATGAGGGGCAACCTCAAGCGGAGGCCGATGCCATCAGTCACTCCATGGGCTGTAGAGGATGGTGACCTCTCTGCTTCTGATATGAATTTATTCCTCCACATGACAGAGCTGTATAATACCAGCATTTACTCCTGGTAAGCGCAAATGCCAAGAGAACAGGAGCTCTGGGAAGTAGGAACGTCTCATAGATCTTTCTTGTTGTTCATTAAACTCTAGAGCCAGGGTTTTCAACTTTCCTAGTGCTGCAACTCTTTAATACAGTTCCTCGTGTTGTGGTGACCCTCCAGCAATAAAATTATTTTAGTTTCTATTTCCTAACTGTAATTTTGCTACTGTTATGTACCTTAATGTAAATATCTGTATTTTCCTTTGGCCTTTGGTTGAGAACCAGTGTCCTAGATCATTCAATTTTCATTCTCAGGGGTTAGGATTCTTACACTGGTGACTGGTATTTGTTTATCTGTAATATGAATTAATTATAAACTTTAGAGATAAGGAGAGTTCACATCAAATTTTGGTTTCTGGCATCTTGAGAAAAATAAGATGAACTAGTGGCATGCTGTTTTCTTAACCAAGACTTTGTGTTTCAGTGAAATGGAACTATTTACTTGAAATATGCTCTCTGATATGCCAGTCCTTATCCATGCAATACTTGTTGACTAAATGGTCATTTATGTTTGGCACATACACAGTAACTAAGCTAATGAGAAGAGCCTGGTGATTCTGAAGCTCTTGGCCTTTAGTTAGTACTATTAATGAACTTATAATAATGAATTAATGTTTGGAGTAAATAGTTTAGAGAAATTTTGTTTCCAGATAATGTAAATCCCCTAGGTTCTCCATTATGCAAAGGCCATCTCCCTGTTTTATGAACTGCTTTGTCTTTTGTTTTTTTCCTGCCACTCTGTCAGGTTGCCTGTTCCATAAGCATTTCATTGCTAATTAGCATCTTCTATGAAAGATAGGAAGTCACACAAGAAATATAAAAAGTGTTTGTTTGTTTCTAGAAGTAAACCCAAAGTACAGATCAGCTTGCCTGTGGGTGACTGAACTGGTGAGATGAGACTTGCCCTGACTCCTGTATTTCATTCACACATACAAAGTTTGCTTCAGGGGTTATTGCTGTGGGCATGCACATCCAGATTGTTTGCACATTTTATGTAGGTATGATCCTTATATTGCCAAATGATGACAAGAGACAGATTAAATATCTAGAACCTGTGCTTTGTGTTTGAATCTGTGACCAAACTTAGCTGTCAAATCACCCAGAGCTTTGGATTTTATTTATAATATCAATAAGTTGGGAAATTGGATAAAGTTCTTAGTTAAGTTATGTCAGAATTTTAAAACCAGGACTGCTCTGTTCTTCCTACATCACTTGAAAACTTAGCACTTGAACTATGAATCTTTTAAATTCTTGCCTGTGAGATGCTCAGTTTCCTGGCATTGAGCCCCTGTGAAGGTTTTGGCACTCCGGGCACTTGCCTACAGGGAACAAGACCAAGGGCTACAAATTCCTTTCTAGTTAGTTCATATTGTTGTTTGTCCTAAGGGGCTGCAAACCCTTCAGCTCCTTGGGTCCTTTCTCTGGCTCCATCATTGGGGACCCTGTGCTCAGTCCAATGGATGACTGTGAGTCTCTACTTCTGTATTAGTCGGGCACAGGGTTTGTTTTTTGTTTTTGTTTTTGATATTATTTTAGAGGGGTAACCAGGAGAGGAGATATCATTTGAAATGTAAATAAAGAAAATATCAAACAAAAAACAAAAACCGAACAAACAAAAAAACAACCAACCAACCAACCAACCAACCAACCAACCAACCAAAAACCAAATTCCTTTCTATTACTGAACCATTCTTGGAGCCAGTTCTGAGCATCTGTTTATGCCACAGTGTCTGCAACCAAGATTCCACTTTACTGTGTATTAGCCAAGGAAGAATTTAAATGTAGCGTAAATGTTTGTGCCATCCACTGCAACAGGAACTTTGTCCTAAGTTCTTAGTATGTCTTGGGGTCCTGTATATTTTGCCAGGAAACACCAACACATTCATCATTACGAATTCGGTTAATCAATTTCATGCAACTAGACTGTAAGTCAAAAGAAAAAAAGGAATAATAGAATGGGAAAAATAATGAATCTGAGTGAGATTTTAAAGATGGAAACTAAAATCAATTTGGTGTTGCTTTAATTTTTGATGATTTACAGTCAGAGTGTGAAAGCCCAGCAGGTGCCATTTGACATTTCCATCTCCAGTGCTGCGAAGAGATTAGCACTTACTGGTATTGATTTAACTAGGATTTATACCAGAGCTGTCATTTTTATGGAAAGCACAATAAAAGAGATTAGAAAGAAATTGCCAAGCGGCCTAGGTCTAATCAATTGTAGAATACATTCACTGGGAATTTGCAATTTTACCAAGCAGAAAAGTTAACATGCAGGGGAAGCAACAGGAAATGAAATTCACATCTGGATTTGAGAACTGTTGACCAGGCCACAACCAAACCGAACGGCACCAAAAGGCACAAGTTATCACTCAGTCATTTTTTTTTTTTCATGAAGTTTCTAAAGTGAAATACTACAAATGACACCACTGAGATCCTGCCCATGCCAGCCAGACTTCTTGGCAGAACCAAACAAAAAGTGTGATATACTTTAGAGTAGAAAAGCTAAGGCTTCATTTGAGTGATTTTTTTTTTTTTTTAAATTAGAGCTGATGTCACATAAACTTAATAGTGGCCCATGACTTCTTTCTGGTTTTGCTTGGAGGCAGAAGAGCATCTAGGATTGGCTTCATATCAGGGAGTTCAACACCAGAAAGCATCACTTTAACTGCTTAAGCTCACTACAGTGGCTATTCATGAGGATCTTCGGGTTTGAAGCTACATTGGGAAACAGTGAAATCCTGTGTTTAAATTAAAAGTTAAAATAAAAGTAATTGGGGCTATAGCTCAGTGGTAGAGTGTTTGCCCAGTATATACACAAGGCCTTCGGCAAAGTCTTTAATCATGCCCTCTCCCACCCCTGCACCCTCACACTCTCCCAAGGAAGACCAACAGTGGAGAGAGAAGCACTGTGAGGAAAAGTGACTGCTAACATCTGCACGTGGTTATGGGAACACTGAGATGTCAACTAGAGTTTATTAAAAAGGATGTCAATGAAAATTCTTCACATTTTAGCAAAGATACTTCAGTGATGTCAGTAATCTGATTTCCTAGAAAATCACCCAGACAGAAGATTCTAGAGGGCTGGAGAGGTGGCTTAATGTGTAAAGTACCTAAGGACCTAAGTTAAATCTAATTCTAAGTAAGTAAGTTTTACCTAAGAAAAGGTAGCATGCACTTTTAATCTCAGTGCTCCTAAGGTCAAGTGGAAGTCAGGATCAGGATAGGAGTGAGAATTGCTAGAAGTTCATGACCAGCTGGTCTGGCATACATATGCAGTAGTCAACAATGAAAAGACCTGGCCTTAAACAAGGTGGAAGGCAAGGATCAACAAATACCAAAGTTGTCCTTATACATATGAGTTTTCACACACACACACACACACACACACACACACACACACACACACGGAAAATATAATAAGATTCTATTTTTTTATTTCATTCAGTTAATTATGAGTTATTATTCTAGATGCCAACCAATGTGTAAAAAGACCTAAGCTTTGAACTAAAATATAGGAAGAAAGCACACTGGAGGCTTAAACATGCAGGATGACAAACGTGCAGGTGTCTCAGTACAGAATGGACACGTAACCATAGCCCAGGTGCTTACGGCTCAGAGGGAAGTTAGCTGCATTTGGGGTAAGGCAGTGACCAGGAAATAAAGGGTGAATCAGAGGGGATCTGATATAAAGGTGGAGTTTTGAAGAGCCAGTGGAAAGCCAATGGAGGGAAGAACATTTCAGAAGGAAGGTAGCAGGTGTGGAAGCACACTACGTAGGGCGTGGGCTGGGAACAGAGTTTGAACTTTAATTTGAGGATGGTAGGCAAAACATTGGCTAGGGTTGTGAGTCTGTGGGGGGCATGTTTTGTGGGCCAACAGGAAGAACAGTTTGCTCACAGTTTCTATTGATGTTCTAGAGTTTACTGCCTGGGCTCATGGGATATTCTACCAGGTCCGTGTTTTACTTCTCCCTCAAATGTGATGCTGTAAGAATGTCACTGTTTGCCTTCAAACTTATCAGTTTCTACCCATTAAAACCCAGAGAGGCTTAGTGACATGGTTTAGACTGGGGTGGGAGATTCAATCACATTCCCCAAAAACCCGGTTTAGTTCTATCTGACACAGTTCACAGGAACTGAGTGACTTTACCTCTTGTCATTTAGATTTAATTGTGAAAATGGACTGTGCTAATGTTTAGGGACATTTAGAAGGCACGTAAACTAGATATGGCTTTGTATAATGAACAGCATTCGAGTATACTCCACCTACTAGTATTTTGGAAATCTTAGGTCAAGGAATTTATTTCTGATTTAACTGGAATCTTTTGTGCAGTATACTTAATCTTTCTTTTACTCTAAGACCTGTAGGAATCTGAATAATGTATTTCCATGGTATCAGGCAAGCTGGCACCTATTGGACTCAGTTTGGATTCTTCCCAGCTGTAGGAAATGGAAATGCCTTTTCTGCCCCTGCGTTGCCCAGAAGTTGTACAGTATGGTAGCGTTAAAATTCTTATGACACATGTCTAAAACTGTCATTTGCTGTTCTTACTGCTTGCCATTTCAGTGAAGGTAAGAATATTTTTAGAAGAAAAAATGAAGAAAAATGAAAAAGTGTCCTTTAGAACCAGGGGAAAGGATGCGGTCTATTAGAGGAGGTAGTAAAATGTTCCTGAAAGGCTGTAGACCTGCATAGGAAAGGCACATTGCTAACACACTGCCAGGTGTGCTGGGCGACCACAGGTAGGGACCAGAGAGCTGAGGCAATTTTCATAAATATTTTATTCCCAGCAAGAACAATGACCTTTTCTTCAAGCCAAGTCCTTTATAAACATACAAATGGGCAGTCATTTCCTATGAAATTGCCTATCGACTCAAGGGGTGGTTGAAAATACTGCTTAGGAATTTTTTCCAATTTAGACTATAAACATCAATCTTGCCTAGAAGATGAGATTTTAATCCCTCTCTCTTCCCTTTTCCCCTTCTCCCTCCCTCCTTCTCTCCCGATTCTGTTGATTTGTATACAATTTGCCTCTTAAACATTTTCCCAATAAAGTAGACTGCCAGCTGGGTCTGGCAGCTCACACCTTTAACTTCAACACTCAAGAAGTTGAGGCAGGAGGATTGCTGTTAATTTAAAGCAAATCTATGTTTCATGGTTACAGGACAACCTGACGTACAGAATGAGATCTTGTCTCACCCTCCAAGTAGAATGCACATATAAAAAAATTCATAAAATACATTTTAATGAATCACTGCAAGCATTTTGATAGCAAAGACAGGAACAAATGTGTTCACTTATTAAGCTTCTCCCATCTCCCCTCTCCCACTTACTGTTCTACATTTTTTTTCTATTTATGATATGGCTGGCCACCCTTCCTTTGCCTTCTCTCTGTAGTTTAACCTCCATAGATTGGGACTCATATGGGAGCTTTGTCCTTTTCTGTGTGATGTTGCAACACATTGAGCATAGCTGAACTTCATTCATTCTCCTTTCTCCAGACTATGCTCAGACATCCCCTGAAAGGGATCCCAGAGGAAATGTTAGTATTCATAGGCCACTAAAGTCTCACCTTGTCCCTTATTTTTTTCTTTCCTTTTTATAAAATAAATTTTTCAAAATGTAAAAATCTCTTACATTTCTTGTCAAATGAAACTAAAACCAAACCATAGCACCTTACAATGTCCTTAATTATTTGAAGCACATATTGATCACCCACAATTTCTTTTCTCATTATGAATATTATAGTTATATGTCACACAGAATTACCCATATTTTATGCCTCTTGTAGATCATTATAAACTCCTACTAATTCCCTTTTTTTCCCTCAGATTCTGATGCCTTGTCTCTCTGGTTGTTTGTTTGTCTTTGACTTTGTATTGGGCCTTGCATTCTAAATTTAGTTGTAGAAATAATGTTTAGGGCAGGCTAACCCTTCTTCCTTCAAAGGATATTTCCTGGCACCTGGGCATCAGTAATGAAGGTCACTCAAGCCAATTTTAGGGTTTGGAATTCTATGGGTTGCCAAGCGAAGTTGACACTCTTCTGCGGTCTCCTGTTGCTATGTGGGACTCCTGGAATCTTAGGCTCAAATAGCTCTGGTTTTCTTTGATAGGCCCAAGACTCTGGTGGAGTTTAGAACTTGAAAAAGCTGTCTGAGATGTAACTTAGAGTGTCAATCTTGTGGTCAGAATGGCAACCATTGCAGGGATCAGGGCGTCCTGAAGTTCAGTAATCATCTGCCTGGTGCTCATCTCTGCCTCAGTTCTTGACCTAAGAATTCCTACTTTCATGTTACTTTTTGATGTCTTAGGAAAATCCTTTCTGCATTTTTTTGCTGCATTTTAAATTTAGGGAATGAATTACCATTTATTTCTGAGTTGCAGTCTTCCTGTTTGTACTTAATTTTTAAAGGGCAAATTATAAATTGGTTTTTCACAGCAAAGACTATTTTAAGACAACTGGAAAGTGAGTGCTGATTAAAAAATAAACATACTACCCAACACAGAATTCTGTAATCCCAGCCTATTCCATCTCCACTGCCCAGTCTACAAATTAGGCAAACTATAGCATTATTTTTTTTTTTAATAAGAAATCAAACTTGACTCTTGAAGACATTTAAAAATTTAAGTACAAGCACAATAGAGCATATGCCAGTTGCTGGTATTCTGTTTGGTAGACTTGTGGATTTCCCCCATTGTTTTGCTTATAACTTCAAGGCAAGAATCCATCCTGGTAAGGTGTTTACCCCACACTAACATGTGAGCATCACTGCAATTACTTTGGTTTATTTTCCCACAGAATTAAACTGCAAACTGAGCTTGAGAGCCTAGCTAAAAACACAGGGATTGCAAAGATACGTCAGGATTGAGCAGTGTTAGTGTTACAAAGTTCATTGAAAAGCAAAATTTCCAGTTTTGAAAAAAAAAAAATCTGAAAATCAATCCTAACTTGATTCCCAGAGGTGGTGTGAAAGAGGAGGTGGGTTATGGGGTCCCTAGGTCTTTGCCTTTGCTGTGGCATAATGAAAAGCCATCACATACATCAGAACAGTAGCCTCAAAGAATGTATCCATATGTACACTGTGATGCAGGTATATTACATATGCATATTTATACATTTGCTTATATCATATGTATATCTCTGTATCTGATAAAACATGTAAGTTAAAAGACAAGACCACAAAACTTTTACAGCTTCTAGGGTGAAATACCACAATGTATGAGCTTTCTTCCTTTTCCTTGTTATGTTCTTTACATTCATTTTCTCCTTTACTTCAGCTTGGAGTTCAATGGTCTTTGGTATATAATGGAAAGAGCCAGTAACTACAGGATTCAGACTCATGTGTGGACCTTAAAGGCATCCAGATTAAACCATCCATGGCTTAAAGTGGTAATTGGCCGTTCCTCAAGGCTTTCACTGTGTGCGCTATGTAGCTATGTCAAGGGTTGGGAGGCTGTGCGAGCCTGGAGAATTCCACTGTAAAGCAGACAGGGAGTTGTGCTAATCCCATCCTTGTTATCCCAGTAAACAGCAGAAGTGCTGAAAAGAAACAGATAGGAGTGAGAGATATCCACACTGGAAGCTTCTTGGTGAAGGGCGAATCACATTGCTGGCATCCTTGAACCTACGAACACAATATGCTCAGAACTGTGCTGGACACAAATAACTGTTGCCTTGGTCTGGTCCAGAGAGAATCACTCTTCAGCTGTGGACTCTAATGCAGATCACAGTCTGTTGTCCTGTGTTAACTTCTGTGTTCTATCACCCCAGACCAGGAAGTTTCCCAGAACCTGTTTCTTCATTTTTAGAATGGAGGTGAGTTCTGCCTTAAAGGTTCTTAAACTTAAGGTTTTAGAATCAGACTGTGGTCTGACACAAGTAATCAAGAAGTAAAAGCAACTACTGCTTTCATAGCTGTATTATTATTATTATTATTATTATTATTATTATTATTATTATTATGACAATTGGACCACAGGTGTGTTATGGTTTCAATCTTAAATGGCCCCACAGGGTCATGTTCTGAATGTGTGCTTGCTAACTGGTGATGCTATTTTGGAGGATATGGACCCTTTAGGAAGTGAAAAATGGTTGGAAGCAAGTAGTGAGGAATGTTGCCTCACAGGGTATATCCAGACCCTGTTTCCTGTTGTACTCTGTGCTTCCTGGTTAGCCATAGCAGGAAGAACCTCTACTACATGTTCCCACCACCATAATCAGAGCTGCTTTACCATGCCTTCACCACCACGACAGGCAGGATCCCCTAAAACATGAGCCCAAATAAACCTTTCCTCTTCTGCTTTGTCCCTGAATTCCTCTATCCCAGTTTAACCTTCTCTGTTCTACTTTCCCCCCTTTAGCCCTTTATCTTCTATGCTCTATCTTTATTTCCTTGAAAGACCCTACCCATTATCCATAATTTCCTGACCTCTGTGGTATTCCAAATGAGACATGCAAGCTTTCAGAGATAACATCCACAATGGCAGAAAACATATGGAATTTGTCTTTTTGGGTCTGATTTTATGATTTCTTTAAAAACATTGATTATCATATTAAAGATATAGCTTATATCTGGGTATCTCATAAATGTTGATTACGAGGATGCATGAGTTTCTCTAAACTGGTCTTTGAGAATACCAGTTGCGGAATGTACATGTAGTGCTTCTGATATCTGCTGATGTCTTCTTCTAAGTCTGGGATTTGGATGGGTGGTACCATCTTCTTGGAGACCGAGCTTTATAGCTACTGTTGATTCTTCCAGGGTGAGTATAAGAGATATGCTGTATTGAATTATACTTTCTTCTTGAGTTTTGGGATTTGAGATGAGGGATGTAACCAGCATTTTCTGTATAGGGATGAATATAGGAGACTGTGGCAAGATCACCTGTTGGTGGGACACATAATAGTAAAACTGATTGGTGATCAATGGAAAGCCACACATCCAAGAATATATGAGTAACACACATTGGCCTTATCAACTGTAAAAAAGAAGAAGGAAAAGGAGGAAGACGGAAAGAGGAGAAGGAGGGGGAAGAGGAGGAAGAGAAGGGAGAAGAAGGAGGGGAAGGCAGAGGGGAGAAAGAGGAAAGTGGATAATAGAGACAAAGTTGGGCAGGCAGGGGAATAGGGTTGGATCTGGGAGGAATTGGGGGTAAATATGATCAATATATATTGGGAAATTTTCAAAATACTAATAAAAACATAGTAGCCTTGCCAAGATATTTCTCAGTTCTCTAAAGTTTTCTGTGATCCTGACAAGCTATACCAACTTCTGCTTAAATGGAGGGGTTCTATATTCACTTCACAAGTGGGGTTTTAGCCCCACACTTCCTTAAACCACATAAACTGCATGTATGAATGTTACAAGTTCAAAACGTGAGGCATATAACCCTCTTTTACAAGCTATGTTTTATGATAGTCAGTGACAGAATCCTAATCACTGTGTCTTTGACAAAAGCAGAGTAGTTTAACAAATTCAGATGTTTATAGATTGGCAGATGGACTGAGGGCTGACACTGGTGCTGGACATGATCTCTCCTTCTCCCTCCCTTTCTCCCTTCCTTCCTTCCTTCCTTCCTTCCTTCCTTCCTTCCTTCCTTCCTTCCTTCCTTCCTTCCTTCCTCTCTCTCTGTCTCTGTCTCTGTCTCTGTCTCTGTCTCTGTCTCTGTCTCTGTCTCTCTCTCTCTCTCTCTCTCTCTCTCTCTCTCTCTTCCTCCAATCTTCTGCCATTATCTACTATTCTGTCTCATTACCACCCACTCATCTGCTTTGGAATAATCACCTATGCATCTGTATCTAACCTTTCATCCATATAAAAGCAATCTCAAAATCCAATGGTTTGCCAAGCTATATTTGTGTAGAATCCTTTCTTTAGTCTGTCCTTAGTGCCCTACCTGGGATAAATAGATGTTTAAGTATGTTTTCCAGGAAAATCATATAATACATCAACACTCAAATATGTACCAATAGGATAAAAAATGAGCTGTAGAAAGCAGTCACATTATCCCTGTAACAGGTGATAAGACAGGCATCTGAGGTTAATCTGAGGTTGATTTGTCTATAAGGACAATAATAAAATGGTTATCTTTCTCTACGTATTATGGCATGGAATGCCTCCTTAATGCAATGGCAGTTATATGGTTCCTGCTATGGTAATAACTCATGCAACCAAAACCAAACGATAAGAGAAAGTTTGTATGCTTCTTTAATGAATGAGGTCTACCACACAAGTACAGGGACACTCCTCACAGTGGCTGGTAGACTAGGAAATATCCTGAAGTCTCTGAAATTAAATATGTGGAACATGATAATAAGCAGGCTGCAGTGACAGCTATGTGGTCTTTGCCCACCATACAAAGAGCTTTCCTGCTGAAGGGAGGAATTACGAGAAAGAAATATTCCGACGTCACCCTTCAAATTAATTTGTTACTTGGCAGGAACGGTGGAAAACAAGAAGGATGCCTAATTTACTTTTTATTGCTGTGATGATAAGCATCATAACCAAAACCAATTTGTGGAGGAAAGGGTTTACTTCACTTTACAGTCCACCATGAAGGGACGTCAGGGCAGGGACTCAAGGTCAGCGTCGCTCCATATGCTTGAGACAAAGGCTGCGTAATAGAAAGAAAATCAGTCCCTAGTGGAGTACTCATACAAGCACCAGGGGCAGTTCTTTATCACGGACTGAGATGCTGATGAATATAAGCCAGTGGCAGATGACATAAAACGGCAGGGATTCCTGAGGGATCCGAGCATGTGGGAGGCAGTGTTCAATGCCCAGTGCACCGTGCTCTGTAGGACTGCATTCTTAGGAGGGTGAGAAGGATGTTAAATCAACAGGGATCCCAACACAGGTGTGCAGCCTTAGTGGCTTTGTGTAACCCCATGGGAAGAATGTGAACTTTATAAAGTAGAAGATCTGGCAGATCTGAATGACTTAGACCAACACCAAGAGGAAACGGGAGAAGGACAAAACAGGCAAATGGATCTCTCTGGGTTACTCAAGGCAAATGTGGCAGCATTTGTGCCAAGATGGAGTTCCTGTGTGAATAATTGTCAAGAAGCCAAATTCAGTCCTTGTAGTCTTTTAGACATTTTTTAAAGCCTGTCAAAAGTTCACCAAAAGGATGGAAAGGAGGAATCAATGGTAGAGCAGCACAGTTGAAGAAGATTAAGACTGCCCCAGAGGTGGGTGATTATCTCTTAGGGTTAGACTGTGTACTCCCATGAAAGAAAGCATAGTGGGCATGAAGATTGTTCCCCTAGCCTAGGGTCCTTTCAGTAACCAGGTGGGGCCAACAGAGGGCTGAGAGATGTGGATCTTGTCTAGAGACTATGAGACATGAATAACCAGCTTAAGTGGTAGACATGACAGGTAGAAACATGGCTTTACTCTTCAGTGCTCCTAGAGTGGCTCAGTAGCTCATATTGGCCTTGTGGGGTCATTTGGGAGAGGAAGATATCACATGGCCTCATAGTAGTGCCCCAGCATGAGGAGGTCAGATGACTGTGGATTATAGAAGACTAGCTGGGACAGTGCCCCTCCCTGACACCACTGCATCCAAAATTTTTGGTTTGACTAAATAATGGGTACAAGTGATAGTATCTTTTTATGCTATGTTGGATCTTACTGATATTTCTCTTTTAACACCCTGTTATCCCTCTAATACTAGTTGGCACTGGCTTGAAATGGACACTAGTAGACCTTCAGACATCCAGCACATACCCTGAAAAAGTTCACAATCTGATATTAAACACTGTCTTACAGATTTAGAAAAGCATGTAGAAAAAGAGAATACCCTGCATGGATAGAAAAAGACCCACTCAAAAGTAACGTGTTAATTAATTTGCATCCTAAGATTAAATTACCTCCATATGAAATGTTGGCCAAGAGGGCTTGTGAGGTCCCCAACCTACAAAGGCTATTGCCATTGCTGTTGGTTTTATTCCAGAACAAGGTGACAAGTATTTGTTATTGAAGACAACACACTCCAGTTGCAGGATTTAAATCTGGCTGAATATGGATGATCCTTCCTTGCCCACTGGATTTCGTTATGCTGGGAGGCATTATGTAGGTGGCTAGAAGCAAATTGTTGCTGACAGTTCTGCTCAGCTGTGGACCCTACAAGCTATACTATCAGCATATTGCACAAGATGTGCCCACTGGCACAATAGTGGCACAATATAGTTGAGGCAACCAACTCCTTACAGATTGGATTTAAGGTCTGCTCTACCTGCAAGAACTCATGTTTATATTACAAGCCAGAATAAAATCCCATGGCAGGGAAGTCATAGGCTCCAATAGGAAAGCAACTACTATTGTTTTGTTCAATGGCTGTGGTATGACTGTCAAATTTCTTTCTAAACTTTGTGTTTATGAGCTTGGCATATTCTGCTGTTAGTTTGAGCAGTAGGCTGTAGGTACTGCAAAGGTTCTCAACTTAGGCTGCTGGGAACAGGTGACTGTATCTGTGGCATAGATGTGAAATCCCCAGCTATCAGTGAAATAAAATAATTATACATGTATGTTATGCCTACCAAGTCTCAGGAGATCTTACAGGAGAGGGCACAGAAAGATGTTAGAGCTGGAAAGAGGGTCAAGTGTTGTCTAGTTATTTTCAGAGAACTGATATATTCTCCCTGGGGACTCAGAATGTAAAGGCATGTATGAGACTCAGAAAACTCACAAGACTTAGAAGACACAGATAATCGTAAGATTCACAAGGTTCTTTCCCCGAGATTATATAAGCAGTAACAATTGCTGGAAAGAGATGACTCTTTGGTGTAACTGCTTTCTGGTTGGGTAGGAGCTTGGCTCTCATAAGTCAACATTCATACCTGTTGGTGTTGCAGATGCCTTTGAGTCCCCAGTGATCCTATTAGTAACTCCAATAAACTCATTGATTCGCCAAGCTAGACCTGGGTGGAATTATCTCTTCTGCCTGTCATCAGTGTCCTATCTGTGGTATTTGACACTCATCCATGTAGCACCTGCAACTGTTACACCACATCGTTGTAGAATTGCTGTTTTTATAAAAGGGCAGAATGATCCTTACACTGAGAAAAAAAAAAAAGGACAGCCATCGAGTATTTACTTAAGTCACTGGTTATTGAGGGATCTGGTAAAATATTATATCCAAGTTCAAGGGAGAATGCAAAGTGTCACATATTTTTAGGTGGATGAACAATAATAATAAGGCAAATTTATAGCTAAATGCAAAACGTGTTCCATATCCATAGAGCCATAGCCAGTTGCATGCC
>JADRCC010568600.1:0-13645 GCA_019843855.1 Hylomyscus alleni
TTAAAATATTACATTTTATAATGGTAATAAAAACCTGGTTACTAGCAGAATACAATTTTTATCATTTTCATATGATGCATTTATCAATATGCTGTTGACAATGTACTTAAGTCATATGTTACGATTCTCCAGAAGATATTAATTCTGGGGCTTTTTATCTATATGCTACAATTAATCAGTGATGCAAAGGAGATGGAGATCCCACGCGTTACCATCTACTAGCAGAACCACTTCGCTTTGTGCTTGAATTCTCTAGGATGATTCCTCAATGGTGAAATTAACCATAACTGTATTGGTAAGTAGCACATGAATGAATATGTGAATGCCTCTCTATATGTCCATTCTGTCTTAGTTACTATTTTAGTTTCTGTAATAGAACACTCTGACCTAAGCAGCATAAGAGAAAAATGCTTTGTTTTGCTTCACAAGTCAAGAATATAGTCCATTAAGGTTCATGGTAGAAAGTGTTTGAGATATTTTCTCACATTGTATCTACAACTACGTCTCAGAGAAAGAGGAACGTTCATTTTTATGCCTTCTAGGGCCTTACGCAAGAGAATAATTCTACTTCTATTACCATGTGACAGCTCATCTCTATATACTTAAGAAAATCACAAAGAAGCATGTTTTAGGTGAGTTTGGTGATTCTGAATTCTTAAATGGTTGATAATTATTATTAACAAGCACCATGGACTTATACATATATATGCATGTATATATGTGTAGGTGTATATAGATATTTGAGAAAACTTTTGGCTCCTTAGATGTATATCTTGAGAGTCTGAAACTTCTAGCTCTGAATTCCCAGCTATACATTTTTACATGAGTTGATGCTAAAATCTACTAGAATTTGGGTGGTTTACCAATATAAGGTAACATGGTGATTTCCTCACACTAGTGAGTTCAGTTTTTCATATCAGATTTGAAATAGGTATTTTATTAGTTTCTTGTGTATAAGAATCAATTAAATTTTTTCTGGCTATCTATCAGAAAAACTTGACCCATCTTTGCATGTGTCCTTAGTATATCTGTGTAGGGAGAGGACAGCTAGCATCTTCATAATCCTTAGGATGCTTAGGTCCACCCTCAGAGTACCCCTCCTCACCCAGTCTCGCACCA
Source organism: Hylomyscus alleni (assembly GCA_019843855.1). Lineage (NCBI taxonomy): Eukaryota > Metazoa > Chordata > Mammalia > Rodentia > Muridae > Hylomyscus > Hylomyscus alleni. The sequence goes on from JADRCC010568600.1 coordinate 1,120, forward strand.
AGTTTATATATATATATATATATATATATATATATATATATGATAATTATTTTGTTTCCCTTTCTGAATGATATTCACACATCCTCCCTTTGGCCCTTCTTCTTACCCAGTTTCTTTGGGTGTGTGGATTGTAGCATGATTATACTCTGGTTTATGGCTAATGCCCACTTATAAGGAGGACATATCATAGATGGTTTTCTGGAACTCAGTTATGTTACTCAGGATGATATACTTATGTTACATCCGTTTGCCTGTAAATTTCATAATATATTTGTTTTTTAATACATGAATAATATTCTATTGTGTATATTACCACATTTTCTTTATCCATTCTTCAGCTGAGGCATATCTCATTTGTTTCTAGTTCCTGGCCATTATAACTAAAACTGCCATGAACATAGTTGAGCAAGTATCCATGTAGTATAGTGGGGCACTTCTGAGTATATGCCCAGGAGTGTTATAGCTGCATCTTGAGATAGAACTATTTCTCAAGTATTTTGAGGATTTGCTAAATTGATTTCCAAAGTGGTTGTACAAGTTTGCACTCCCACCAGCAGGGTAGTAGTGTTCCTCTTTCTCCACATCCTTGACAGCACGTGCTGTCTCTTAGCCATTCTGACAAATGTAAGATAGAATCTCAGAGTCCTTTTGATTTGTGTTTTCCTGATTATTAAGGCCACTGAACATTTCTTTAATAGCTTCTCAGCCATTAGAGATTCCCTCATTGAGAATTCTCTGTTTATCCCTGAACCCCATTTTAATTGTTTTTATTGTATATTTTATTTATTAACATTTCCCACTTTCCCCTCTGAAAACACCTTTATCCCATTCTCCATTCCCCTGCTTCTATGAGGGTGTTCCTTCTCCCACCCATGCTTTCCTGTCCTGGCATTCCCCTACATTGGGGCATCAAGCCTTCACAGGACCAAGGGCCTCGCCTCCCATTGATGATTGTTAAGGCCATCCTCTGATACATATGAAGCTGGAGCCATGGATCCCTCCATGTGTACTCTTCTTTGGTTGGTGGTTTAGTCTCTGGGAGCTCTGAGGAGTCTGGTTGTTTGATATTGTTATTCTTCCTATGGGGTTGCAAACCCCTTCAGCTTCTTCAATCCTTTCTCTAACTCCACCCCATGCTCAGTCCAATGGTTGACTGTGGGCATCTGCCTCTGTATTTGTCAGGCTCTGGCAGAGGCTCTCAGAAGACTGCTATATCAGGCTCCCGTTAGCAAGCACTTCTTGGCATCCACAATAGTGTCTGGGTTTGGTGTCTGTATATGGGATGAATCGTCAGGTGGGGCAGTCTCTGAATAGTCTTTCCTTCAGTCTCTGCTCCACACTTTTTCTCTGTATTTCCTCCCACGAGTATTTTGTTCCCCTTGGGTATGATTCCTCAAAAGCTATCCACATGTTTTATTTTTTAATTTTGTGGCAAGGTTTCTCATTACTCATGTGTATTAGTCAAGGATTCTATCACTTTGATGAAGCATCATGATCAAAAAGCAAGTTGGGGAGGAAATGTTTTATTTTGCTTATACTTCTAGATCATAGTCCATCATTCAAGGAAGCCAAGAGAGGAACTCTAGAAGGGCTGAAATCTAGAGATAAGAGCTGATTTATAGGCCATAGAGCAGTGCTCCTTACTAGCTTGCATCCTATGGATTGCTCAGTCTACTTTTTATTTTTTTTTAATAGAACTCAGGACAACCAGCCCAGGAATGGTATCACCTATCATGGGCTGGGCCCTCCCCATTTATGCTAATTCAGAAAATAGCTTACAGCTGGATTTCATAGAGGCATTTTCTCAACTGAGGCTTCTTTCTCTCTCATGACTTTAACTTGTATCAAGCTAACATGAAAAACCAGGCAGTACAACTGATTCCTTGTCAACTTGACACAAACACACATCACTATTAAGTTATAGCCCTTCCTTTCTTATTCATCCTCAAGAACTCACATTAAAAGCATAAATAACTGTAAAGGTTCTACGGGCTTTACAAATTCCAACCGAGTAAAATTTCAATATATTTTAAATATCTAATTTCTCTCAAAATCCAAATTTCCATTTAAAAGTTGAAAGTCTATACTCAGTCCAATGGATGGCTGTGAGCCTCTACTTCTGTATTAGTCAGGTACTGTCAGAGCCTCTCAGGACACATAGTCTTCTTGGCTCCTCCAAAAGGCTTCGGTCACTTCTCTAGCTCTGCTCTTTGTAGCACACACAGGTGTGCTTCCAGGTTCTTGTTGATGCCACTCCACTGTTGCTGCTATACTTTGTAGTCATCCCATGGTATTAATATCTCCAAAACAGTGAGGTCTTCTGCTGTAACTGGGCTGCACTTTCACTAATAGCCTCCCACACAATGTGTACATCGTGCCAAGCCTCTACAACTTTGCATGACCCCTTTAGTTAATTACACCTACTACACCTACACTGCACCTTAACCAATTGCCTCTTTCGGCTTCTCACAGTTTCAAGTCTCATCTGCTCTCCATGACCCCTTCATGTCTTCAAAAGCAGTGCTATCTGGGTGACCCTTCACATTACAAAGTCTTGTTGCCAGCACAAGGTGCAACCATGACCACCTCTGAAACGCAGCTTCTCTGTACTCTCAGAAAATACGTCCCAGAAGATTTCACCTCAGTGATTTCACCTTGTCTCTTCTTAATCACCATTAATTTCTTAGCTCCAGCTAACCAGCATCAATTGTCCCAGTAATGTAAAGTTTCACTTCAGTAGTTATGGTATCCTGTTAATCACCACTGATTGTTGAGACCCAACTAACCAGAACTGCAGAATCTTGATTTAAAATAGCAATGTCCTTTATAGTCTTTAATATTCCCTCTAAATTTCCACAAGCTAGGCCTCTATCCTCTGCACTTCTCTCAAAATTCTCATCTTCTAAGCTCCTCCAGAAACTGTAACTAAGGCCTCAATTCTCAATGTCTTATCTAGCCCAAAGTTCGAAGGTCCTTTCAAAATCCTCCCCAAACATAATTAGAGCCATACCACACTTCTGGTATCTGTGTTAGTTAAGGTTAGTATCACTGCAATAAAATACCATGACCTAAAAGCAATTTGGGGAAGACAGGATTTATTTGGATTATACTTGCAGATCTTAGTGTTTCTTTGGAGGAAGCCAGGACAGGAACTTAAAAAGGAGTGGAATCTACATATAACAACTGATGCAGATGCCATGGAACAGTGCTCCTTACTGGCCTGCTTCCTATGGCTTGCTCAGTCTACATACTTATAGAAATCAGAACCACCAGTCTATGAATGGCACCACCCACCTTGGACTGAGCCCTCCCCCACTGATCACTAATTGAGAAAATACTTTACAGCTGGATCTCATAGAGGCATTTTCTCAACTAAAGTTTCTTTCTGATGACTCGAAGTTCTGTCAAGTTGACACTTAAAACCAGAGAGTATGCCTGCTGACCAATTCCTTCCAATAACTGGATTTTTGTACACTATAATGTATTTCTGACTGAAATCAGAAAGTTAGCAACTTCCCTCCCAACAGCTTCCATCACATTTTTTCTTTGGCAAAATATATAAAAATTAAAGTTTTCTGTTTTCATTGTAATCATTTGGAACTGATTCTGAAAATTTGGTAAGAAAATGAATTCCTGGGTGAATCTTATCAGGCACACAATTGGATGATAACAGTCTTTTTCTACAACTTTACTCAGTTACACTACAGTATGAATCCTGTATCATTGACTTAGAGACAAATTAAGGAATTTTAAACCTATCATTACATATCAAGTCAGAGTTGAAGGTCATAGACTGAAAGTATTTCTGACTCAATGGAGTTTACAAAAGCAGAGTGAAACTGCCCTTCTTGAAAGAAATGGACCATGTATAGGTACAGACATATTAAACTGAAAAACCAGCTAGTTTTCGAAGAGGTAAAACTGTAGTTCCCCAGAATTTTATGGGAGTAGCACAGATTTATTTTCATTTCTCTCTACATATGCATGTTAAAGAATTATAAATCTGTCTAGTTCATTTAGGATAACAACCTCACAAAACAATTTAAAGTTTCTTAATATCAATAGTTGATATTTTTAATATATGGATACGTATATATGCATATACACACATATTTGATTGTATTAAAAGAACTGTATTTTACACAAGTATATTTTATGAAGTAGTTTGAAAAGCATATCATTGTGGATTCTTTCCTTCCTTACTGACTCAAGATTACCAAATCATACTATTAAGATAATTGAAATTTAATTATGTAAATATCTAAACATGCATTCCCCTTACACCAGGAATTGTCTTCAATTGAGATAATATTTGAAGTATATCAAATATGTCTAAACTGAATAAATGTAGCTGAGAGATATATCTTTTACATCCTGCACTTAAAATTGAGACTTTTGTTCTCTCTCATTTATTTTTAAGTTAAAGAAAAAAAGAACTGACCATCTGGAGTCAAAATCCAATAAAGGAATACCCAGAGTTCTTGGATTTATTCATAAATAAGTATCGCACTAAATCTTTTTTGAATAAGAGACACTTAAATGGAGAATATCAATTCCACAAAGAATTCAGAGACTTTCTCTAGATATGTAGCAGATGTGTGCTAGGTTTTTTTAGATTTTACAGTTATAGTTCTACATTGAAGAACATGAGAAAGCATTCAAAGCCTGGTACCAATGATGAATGACATACCACATTTTTCAAAATAAAGGAAATAAGATTGGTATTTTGTTCTTGTTTTGTTAATTAGAATATGCATAAAGTAACATATACAGGATTATTGCCCAAAGAGCAAGAACTGGAGAAATCCTACTAGACTATGGGGAACATAGTGCTAATGTGAATAAATTTAAGAAAATAAAGAAATACAAACCTTGCATTCACTTAACTATAAAGTCTACATTCCATTGTTTCTAAAAATCTTCAGACGTTTCCAGGTCTCCCCTTTGGAAACCCCCTATTCTATCTCCCCTCCCCCTGCCTCTAAGAATGTGTTCTCCCACCCATCCATTCCTGTCCTCCCACTCTGGCATTCCCCCACACTGGGCATTGAACACCCTCAGGCATGATGGCCTCTCCTACCACTTATGTGCAACAAGGCTATCTTCTGCCACATATGTGGCCAATGCCATGGGTCTCTCCATGTGTATTGTTTGGTTGGAGGTCCAGTTCCCAGGAGCTCCAGAAGGACTGGCCTATTGATACTGTTGCTCCCTCCATTGATGGAAAACCATTTAGCTCCTTCATCCCCTTCTCCAACTCCTCTATCAGGGACCCTTGAGCTCAATCCAATGGTTGGCTGTGAGCTTCTTCCTTTGTATTTGTCAGGCTCTGACAAAGCCTCTCAGGAGACAACCTTATTAGGCTTTTCTCAGCAAGTACTTCACAGCATCCACAATAACATACGGGTTTGGCAGTTGTGTATGGGATGGATTCCCAGGTAGGGCAGTCTCTGGATGCTTTTCCCTTTAGTCTCTGCTCCACATGTTTCCTCCTGTGAATATTTGTTCACCCTTCTAAAAAGCACTGAAGCATCCACATTTTGGTCTGCCCTCTTCTTAGGCTTCATAAGGTCTGTGAATTGAATCTTGGGTATTCCGAACTTTTGGGCTAATATCCACTTATCAATGTGTACATACTGTGTTTGTTCCTTTGTCATGGAATCACCTCACTTAGGATGATATTCTCAAGTTCTATCCATTTGCCTGCAAACTTCATGAATTCATTGTTTTTAATGGCTGAGTAGTACCACATTTTCTGTATACATTCCTCTGTTGAGGGACATCTGGGTTGCTTCCAGTTTCTGGCTATTATAAATATGGTTGCTATGAAAATAGTGGAGCATCTTCTGGGTACATGCCCAGGAGTGGTAAAGCTAGGTCCTCAGGTAGTACTATGCCCAATTTTCTGAGCAACCGCCAGACTGATTTCTAGAGTGGTTGTACCAGCTTGCAATCCCATCAGCAATGAAGGAGTGATTCTCTTTCTCCATATCCTCACCAGCATCTGCTGTCATCTGAGTTTTTCACCTTAGCCATTCTGACTGGTGTGAGCTGGAATCTCAGGGTTGTTTTGATTTGTACTTCCCCAATGATGTTGATTCAACTGACAGTCAAGATGTAGAAGAATGTAAATTGATTCATTCTTATCTCACTCTACAAAGTTCAAGTCCAAGTGTAACAAGGACCTTCATGTAAAACCAGATACACTGAATCTAATAGAAGAGCAAGTAGGGAAAATTCTCAAACACATGGGCACAGGGGAAAAGTTCCTTAACAGAACACCAATGGCTTATGCTCTAAGATCAACAATAGACAAATGGGACCTCATAAAATTGCAAAGCTTCTGTAAGGCAAAGGACATTGTCAATAGCACAAAATGGCAACCAACAGATTGGGAAAACATCTTTACCAATCACACATCAAATAGAGGGCTAATACCCAATATATACAAAGAACTCAAAAAGGTGGACTCCAGAGAACCAAATCACCCTATTAAAAAATGGGGAGCAGAGCTAAATAGAGCATTCTCAACTCAGGAAACTCAAAGGGCTCAGAAACACCTAAAGAAATGTTCAACATCTTTAGTCATCAGGGAAACACAAGTTTCTTCCAATCCTTCCGCCTCTTCTTTTGCAAAAATCCTAAGCTTTGGGAGGAGTAAGTATGATCTAGATGCCTCATTTACAGTTGGACACTCCACAATCACTTATCTTTTACACCTCGACTAGTTGTGTTAATGGTCATCCACTGCAGAAGGAAGCTTTTCTAAAGAAGGATGACTGGTGTGTTCATCAATGGCTATAGAGAGATGTCATTAGGGCTTAGTTTAATCCTATGTTCCATTATCAGAATAATAGTAGTTGTGTCTAAGACATGGCTAGCCACAGGTTTTTCTTTTGGATAACTGTGCCAGGTATGGATTCATTCTTCTGAGGAAGGTCCTAAATGAGAAAATAGTTGGATATTATGATGATTGAATCACTACTGCATCAGTGGACTTTGCTTGTCACTGTAGTCATTATTTTAGCTGTAAGACAAATGGATGATAATTTTTTTTAATTCAAAAATATTCATAATTATCCTCCATAAAAACAGTTCAAGTTAAGACTACTTTGAGATTTATTTCTTAACACTGTCACAATATCTAAGAAAAAGACCATCTGGCATGGAAGTGACCAAGGGAAATACTTATCCACTTATGGTGGGAATACAAACTATTAAAGCCACTGTGGAAATCAGTGTGGTAGTTCCTCAAAATGTTAGATAGAGATTTCCCACAGGATCCAACTATTCAAGAAGTGATTTCATAACTGAGAAACTCAGCATAACTTCATCAATCCATGTAACATACTCTATTATATTTGCAAATCTATAATTAATAGAAATAATGAAACATTTATATATGTAGTATATAACAATACTTAAAGCAGTGAAATAGATGCCAAGAAAAAAAAATCACTAAATCATGTTCATTCCAGGATATGTGCTAAAGGATGTACGCGAACATTTCATGGGTAGATCATGTTTGTGTACATACATTTTAGATTAAGAAAAAAAATCAGTTAAAGTCTTTAAGACCCGTTGTTTAAGTGATAACTATCAAGGAAGAGGGAAAATAGAACTGTGGGAAGAATTAAAACAAAATCAAACAAAAAACAAAGACAAAATCATTGCTGCACTGGAGCAATTGAGAAAATGCAGAAATTTTACTGAAAGGTCTACTCTTCTGAGCTTACCTCCAAAGCATTGTAACAAACAATCTCCCTTATCAATGGGAGCAAAATAAACAAGGCAGTAAAGATGGTCCATTCAACAATGGGGGAATTAGCTACAGATAAAGAAGTGCCTCTGCACAGTATATGTAAGACAATTCTTCGTGGAGAAAAAGTAAAGAATTATATTTGAAAGAGATTTTAGAAACTGTGAAACAATTGAGGTCAAACAAATAGGAAGAGAGTGCCTTACTAATTCAATTAAAAGTTATCGATAAACTAGAAATTCTAAAAACAATGCACGGACTAGGTGAGTAACTATGTATTAAGCAAAGCCCATTTTTCAATCCATGGGACGTATTGCAAAGCAACTACAAGTTAATAAAACAAGGTATATGATGCCAAGTAAAAAATGGCAAGCTACATGTGTCTTATGCACATTTGAAATAATTCTACAGAAATAAAAGTTGTGGTTGTAAAAAGTTAACTAATTTGCACAAATAAATAAATTCTAAAAAAGAGTAAAGTAAGCAGATTCCCAGTGTCCCTCAATGGGGAAATTTGACAATCTTTCATTATTGAGAAAAATCTGTTTTAGTTAATCTGTGAGAGCTAAGGTCAACTGTCAACTTGATGAGATACAAAAATTCTTGGAAGATGGGTATCTGAATATACTTATGGGGAATTATCTTGTTTGATATGGGAAGAACAGCCTGTGTACAATGGAGAAAGAAAACTGAGCATTGATATGTGTTTATTCTGTTCTGCCATTTCAGTGTGGTTGGATCGTGACTTAAAAGTAACTGCTGCTTTGATTTTTCCACAGTGATGAGCTCACCTTAAAACTGTTAGCTAAAGTAAACTTTCTTTGCTGAGTTTGCATTTTAGAATATTTTCCAACTACAACAAAGAGAGAGGCAAAGGCATGGTGTTTTAGAATTTAGGGGAACATAAGCAAATAGAACATTCCAGAAGATGCTAGAATGATCATACATCAGAAAACTAGTTGTGATAAACAATTAACCATTAGGCATCAATAACCATTGTTCAGATTGACTACAATATATAATCAGGTGAAATACTGTGACAGAATCTGTTGTTTATATTTTTTCCTACTCTAAACTACTACATCATCTCTATTAAAATTAATATAACTAGATGAGGCTGATTTACAGGGAAATGTATAGAAAATACATTAACTAAAATGGCATGATTCTTTATAAACCCAGAGTGAAAAGAAACATCCATCTTGTTTTGAGAAATTTAGATTCTTTTTTCCCTCATTTTAATACTTTTTAAAAGTAATATAATTAGCCATGATTTAATGTCTCGGAGAACTGTCATTCAAGTCTCTTACCAAAGCACCAGTGCTTGCTTGTCATTTAGAATTCCTTTCATTCATTTTCTTTCCCCTGGAGCTGTTTGCATATTCCACAGGCTCATTTGCTATGCTTACCTTTCTAACTTTTCCTAATTGAATGTAATGAGATGGTTCGGCTCATTCTCTGTGTGGTGTGGTCTCTACAGGCCTGCTTCTCAGTGCATTTTAATATACAAGAAACCCCTATTACTGCCAGATGACTTTTAGATTAAAATGTAAACATGCCAGTTATTTCCTTACCTTATTAAAAATCCCTGGTGTCGTGAAATGAGAATTCTTAGTTTCTATTACGAACATCTTTAAAACAAACACAATGAACTTTACATCAGAGAAAATAAAGCCCCAAATGAGTCATTTAATTTCTTTGCCCATACAAAGCAGCTACGCACAATGTATCAAAGTCACTAACTTCAATTTCATATTTTGCCTGCAAAAGAAGTCAGATATAGAAACACAGGGAGAATGTAAGTCAAGTTTAACGGAACTAAAAGGAACCTCTAAGGAAAAAAAGATACTGTGAAGAATAAAGAACTATCAGAATTCACAGGTCTACAGAATCAAAATTCTATTAAACAGTTGAGACTGAATTTAAATTAAGCACAAATTGAGACACAAAACGCCATAGTGTTTTAAATAATTTTATTGTTAGAAATACACTATTTTTCATAAACTTTAAGGTTTTCTAATTCTCCTGGGGATCTTGAAACTTGGTGTTATATGCTTTTACTGTCTCCCTTGGACATTAGAACAGTTTCCTGGAGAGTAACTAGGGTGTACAAGGATGTTGACCTACATTGAAGGCCATGGAGAGAAAGAAGAGTACAGAGAAAATTGTAAATGTTTACAGAAAAAATATTTAGAAATCAAGGATTGTGAGGAATCTGGAAGTTCTATGGACAAAAGCCATCCAATCCATAAAATTACATGGAGGCATTGTGATCATGTATTAGTTTGAAAGTCCATCTTCATTTATTTAGTTGATTGTATATTCAGAAAATACTTAAATTAAAAAAAATCTTTATGTCAAGAGACTTGGAATTTTTTGTTATTTGAACCAAAACAACTATTCCCATTTGTAGCTGTACCATTTCTTTTTAGTGAAAAGCATTTTCTAAAGTCTTCTAATGTTTTGTAGGAAATAAACTGTTTGAAACATTTCCTGGAAATACTTCATAACTTGGTTTCCAAACAGAAGATTTTACAGTGTCATTTATTTTAAGGATGTCTATGAGAAGGACTGAGAACATTCTAGGAAAGCACTCCATCCTTCTCTAGGAAAGAAAATCTAAGCTATCTGATTTGCTTTAGGTTTTGAATTAAATTAAAATGATTACCTCAAGAGGAAGAGTGTTTGTTCTCAAATGTCAACATGGCCCTAATCATACCAAAGAGACACAAAATCACATACACTCACAGACTGAGCCTCAAGACCTGGAATCAATTCGTCTTAGTTTTCTTTCTTCTTCTTTTGTTTTCATTTTAACCTTTCATTGATAGTTGATTCTTTTTTTTTTTTACATCATATTGCTTATGTAGTTTCCACTCCTTTGATTCTTTCCAACTCCTCTCCATGTCCTCTACTTTCTTAACCCACATCCTTTGTCTCTCATTAAAGTGAACAAGATTCTAAGAAATAAGAACTACATAAGACAAAATAAGATATAATATGATGAAGCAAACACAACAGGAGAAAAAGAGTCCCGAGTGCAGGCACAGGAATTAGAGACCCAATTATTCTCACACTCAGGACTCCTGTAAAAATATTAACCTAAAAATGATACTATATAGGCAGAAGACAACATAAATCTCATGTGGTGGTCAGAGTCCCACCACATTCTATTTGGTATTCAGTATGTGTCTTGTACTTTTATAGGCATCTCTTTAAGTCAGGAAAATGTGCTTCTATGATTTTGCTGAAAATAATTTCCTCAGATTTTAAACTGGAACCTTTTTTTTCTTTTTCTACTCCTATTATTCTTGGATTTGATCTTCTTATAGTTTTCCTCAATGTTTTGTGCCTAGGGTTTTTTGAATTAAACATTTTCTTTGACCAATGTAATAACTTACTCTATCATATCTTCAATGCTTGAGATTCTTTCTTCTATCGTTTATATTTTCTTTGTGAAGCTTCTTTCTGTATTTCCGGCTCAAATTCCTAAATATTTAATTTCCAGAATTCCCACAGTTTGAGTTTACTTCATTAGTTCTGCTTTCATGTTTTAGGTCTGGAACCGTTTTACTCTTTTCCTTCTACTGCTTGTTTTGCTAATCCTAGACATGGAAGATGAAAGAGCAGTGAACCAAATCATCCTGGTTAAATTAATTAAAACAATGAACTAACACAATCTTCTTTGATTTGTGTTCATGGACTGTGTCCTGCTAAGGCAGAGTTCAAAAGTTCAGGATTGAAGGTGAGGAGAAAAAGGTTTTGTACTTTAGGAGTACAGGTTTTCCAATTGAGAGATTTGGTGGGCAAAATAGATGGGTTATAGGAGCAGACCATAAGTAAAACAAATTAGTCCTTGTGACCTCCTGAAACAAATATATAGTATCAAGGTAGGCACAACTAGGACTATAAGTTGTAACAAGGTAGTTGTATAACCTTTTAAACCAGAAGTATGATTGCAAAATTGGCATAAACCACTTTTAAAACAAAGACATGATTGCCCCTGCTGAAGCTAGAAGTATATAACTATTTGTTTTTAAGTTTACAGGTGGGGTATAACACAATCTTTAATTAATCAGAAGTTTAATCATAAACAAGCTTGAACATAGTTTGTTTTTTCTGTAAGATGGCTTTTTGGACTAAGATGGAGACAGGCTTAGTCCATCAGTTTGTGTTTTCTTGGATTTCATTAAAGGATAAATTCATTTTTTTCCAACTCTTTATTTGTGTTTTCCTGGTCTTTTTTAATGGATTTATTCATATCCTCACTCTGTATTTTCCTGGATTTTTTTTATTTTATTATTTTTTATTAGATGTTTTCTTCATTTACATTGCAAATTTTATCCCCTCCAAAAAACCCTCATCCCATCCCCCTTCTCCCTGCTCACTAACCCATCTGCTCCCACTTCCCTGTCCTGGCGTTCCCCTACATTGGGGCATCAAGCCTTCATGAGACCAAGGGCCTCTCCTCTCATTGATTTCTCACAAGAAAATCCTCTGCTACATATGTGGCTGGAGCCATGAGTCCCTCCATGTCTACTCTTTGGTAGGAGGTTTAGACCCTGGGACCTCTGGGGGGTACTGGTTTGTTCATATTGTTGTTCCTCCTATGGGGCTGCAAACCCCTTCAGCTCCTTACGTTCTTTCTCTAACTCCTCTATTGGGGGCTTTGTGCTCCGTCCAAAGATGACTGTGAGCATCCACTTCTGGATTAGGCACTGGCAGAGTCTCTCAGGAGACAGCTATGTCAGTATATCCTGATCAGCT
>JADRCC010568601.1:0-13167 GCA_019843855.1 Hylomyscus alleni
TAGGCCTTAACATTCCATCTAGGCCTTACTATCTTACCTTAACACTAACAGTCTATTACTGATTGAGAGTTTGCCTTATTTTTGACAACAGGAGATATGAAGCCTAATAATGCTCATTCTTGATTAAGCTAGTTTAAGTTGGATTTCTGCTATTTACAGCCAAGGCCTACAAGGCCTAATCAAAACAGCACATTGGGCATGACTACATGGGCCTTTAATCCCAGCACAGGCAGAGGCTGGCAGATGTCTAAATTTGAAGCAAACATAGAACACAAAGCAAGCTTCAGGCCAGCCACGTTACAGAGTGAGATCCTGTCTCAGAACAACAACAGCAGCAGCAACAGCAACAACAACAACATTCGATACCAGCTGAGTCATGTGGGAGCTTTAAGAGCTCCAAGAGTCACTTGTGTGACTGCAGGTGCTCCATGTACAAAGAACAAGAGAGCCCAGCAGACCTGAAGCTTCAGCTTGGGAAGTCTGCAAATGCAACAGAATAATGTGCATTTGGACAATAATCTGCACTTTAGGGATTACTCACCTGCAGTGCTGCCAGCTGTTTGGAAGCACAACTACCACTGACAAGACAGCTGAGCCAAGGGGAGAGGCAAGCACACCTTACAGGCTCTGACTGAGCTGTCCTCTGTGGTTTCCTGTCACAGTCCCAAAGATGGAGGCTACAGTGGCAGGCTGAGGAGTGTAAACTAGAGTAAGCTAAATTAATTCCCCCACATAGATGAAACTGTATAGAGGAGAAAGCACTTGCCAACAGGAGAACTTCAGTTTTGGCCAACATGACAGCAGTCAGCACTCCCAAAAAACTAGGGCTTTCTCTAAGGGTCTGGGTCTGTTCCTTGTATATTCTGAAAAACCTGTGATGGTTGATGTTAAATACCAATTTGCACAACTTAGAGTCATCTTGGGAAGAGAGCTCGATTGAAGAACTGTCTTTATTAGGTTGGTCTGAGAACAGGTCTACAGGGAGACTGTCTTGATTGCTAATTAATGAGAAATCCAACCCCTTATGGGTGACACCATTGCCTAGGCAGGAGAAAGTCAGGGGAAAACAAGCAAGCAAGCAGTGTGAGTCCACTCGTACTCTGCTCTTACCTGTAAATGTGATGTGACTAGCTGCTTAAACTCCTGCCTTCCCATCCCTGTGGTAATATGTTGCCTCCTCCCCCCTCTGCCTGAATGCAAGCTAGCAAGCTAAGAGTTTCCCTCTGCTGAGTTTCGAAATCGCACCTGGAACTGGTCTACAAAGCCTTCTGCTGGAAGTCCCGCCTCCAGAGACTCTAGAGAATTTGCGGATTGGGCCTGGTTGCTGACGAACTTGTGGGAGGGGTTTTGCCTTACCTGCTTGCTGGTCTATTTGTAACAACGGAAATGATTATTATTAAATGGAACACGGCTGAATAAGAAGGACATCTCTTGGCCAATTTTTATGACCTGTCCTTTGGGATGAGGTATTGATAAGGTAATATACATTAGGTATTATAGATATTATTATGGCTAGCCAGATCCCTGACTCCTATTCCCAGAGGACCCACTTATTATGTGGCTTCGGGCAGCTACAGTAATACACTGTCCCCACATAGCCCTGGCCATCACAGAACTCACTATAAGGACCAGGGTGGCCTAGAGGTCAGATGTCTGCCTGCCTCTGCTCCCCTGGGATTAAAGATGTGTGCTGCCACACATGGACTGTATCTTGCAGTTATTAAATAAATCCTTTCTTCCCCTAAGTTGAGATCAGAGTGTTATATCACAGCAGAAGAAATAAAGCTAGAACCCCTCTTAGCTACCCAATACAGTTTTCTTTTGTGCTTTAAAGTAAAACACTGGTGCCAAATCAAGAGTACCCTGTCTCATTTTTATGACCTTTTAATAATACTTTAGGCTATAATTTGCATTAATTGACTACCTTAGGACCTTAAATAGTCAAATAATTTCTTTTTTGTAATATTATGACATGTATTCTAATAAATAATTGTATTTTGAATGTTACCAGAATGAAAATCTCTTACCTTAAAATTTTCTGTGATCAGAGTAAACAACTTGGTTGAATTTCCCACAACACAAGCAGTATTTGACATTATTATTTCCAAAGGTGATAAAACTTGGAGCTTAGTGATCACCTAAAATTGTTAAAATAATCACTTTCGAAATGTAAGCAGTTTCCAAAGTAGTTTTATATTCTAAAAAGTAAACTGTTAAAGTGCACAGATAAAACCCAACAGTCTGAATTTAATATTTCAGTCAAAATATATTTTAAATGATGATATATTAAACATCTATACCTGGGCACAAATTTAAAATACCAGAAAGATAGGTCATGTTTTACTCATTGGTTTCTAGCAGTTTAAACCCAAAATTAATCTCAGTTTTTCAAATATTTATTCCCAATACAAGATAAATGATTTTTTTTGTTTTTGTCTTTGTATGGATCTAGAATTACTTCAAATTTACAAGTTATAAATAAAAGCTCACCTTTGCATATGTTGTGTTGTCTGCAAACTGTGACAACATAATCTGAGGGCTTTTTAAATCGATGCTTGCCATTCCTATCTCGCCTCTGGCCAGCCCTCTTCCTTCCACCACTGCTACAATGACTGATGGGGCATGTGCAGAGACCGCAGAGGATGGGGCTGGAGACAGTTAGCATGAAGAACAGAACGCATATGAATGTTAATGGTTGCCTATAGCTCCTTCATGGAAGACCTCTAAGTCCTAAGCCGGGTGGTTTTTATATATCTTCTGCTTATTTTTTAAAAATGTCATCCATACATGCACACAATGTATCCGACTCACAGCCACATGCCACACCCTTGTCTCACTCCATGAACACTCCCACCCCCACACCATGTCTCCTTCTACAGTCACATCCTCTCCTTTGTTTCCTGAGCCCCATTAGTGCTGCCTTCAGGAGTGGAGACTCATCTTGCTGCCTTGACCTTGTGCAGCTCTTATAAGGTAGGTGCCTTGTCTAGTTAGTAACACCCAAAGGGAACCTTTACTCTTAAAAATAAGAACTTCATTTCCGAAAACAAATAAAATGATTAAAGCTCAGTGTTGGGTCAAAACTTAATTCACATTAAGGACTTTTCATCTGCCTTAACTTTGAGATAGGATGTGTATGCCTGGCTACCCAGAACGTGCTGAGGTCTCAGACTGGTCTCCGACTTGTGGCAATCTTCCTGCCTCTGTCTCCTAGGAAGTGCTGAGATTGCAGGCATACACTACCGACTGCTGTCTGCCAGTAATGAGGTCTTAGGAACTCAGCAGTAGCTGTCCATTCCTAATTCCTGGGCTGAGATCCCACACCAAGACTTAAGTTTACACATAGACGATAAATATATGGTGTTTAATTTTGAAATTTGGTTGGTTGTTTTTTCTTTCTTGTTGGGGCTTTTATTGTTTTGTTTTGTTTTGTTTTGTTTTGTTTTTTGGCATAGGGTTTGTCTGTGTAGTTCTGGCTGTCCTAGAACTTGTTTTTAGTATCTGGGTGAACAGATGTTTGTTCTTACCTTCCCAGGAAAAGTCAGGCAACATTTACACATCATGTAGCCAAGACATAATCTTATATATATCTTAGGAAACTGGTGCATACAAAATACACACTCACTGATCCCTCAGCAAAACTGAGTACATTTAGTTTAAAATTCAATATTAGAAAAACACTCAAAGAGTACTATTAGGGTCAAGTTTTTCACTTAAGTATCACATGAGAGAGATTTTTCCTCTGGGTCAGAACAGTTCAAATAATACAAGGTTGCACTTATTAACAAACAAGAATGGAAAACTCATAACCATGTTAGCCTGCTGTGAGGTGCACAGGGGTCAGTGACACATGCAGAAAGTGCCTAGCCATGTTAGCATGCCATGAGTGCACAGGGGTCAATGACACATGCAGAAAGCACCTAGCCATGTTAGCATGCCATGAGGTGCACAGGGGTCAATGACACATGCAGAAAGCACCTAGCCATGTTAGCCTGCCGTGAGGTGCACAGGGGTCAATGACACATGCAGAAAGCACCTAGCCATGTTGGCCTGCTGTGAGGTGCACAGAGGTCAATGACACATGCAGAAAGTGCCTAGCCATGTTAGCATGCGATGAGGTGCACAGTGGTCAGTGACATATATGCCTTCCAGTCCCCTCTATCACTGGTAGATGAACCTCAAATGAGCTAACCACCCAACTTATAATTTGTGAAACTTTAAAATATTTCAGAAGATCATCAGGGTTATAGTCTTTCACCAGTTTCACCTGAATATCCTACTTGCGGTGTCCAACTCTTACGCCCTGATCTCTGGGGATTTCCAGCAGATAATGGAGTTCTAAATGTATGTGGGTAAGTGGTATCTCGTGCGGAAGATGAGCTTGTACCAACAGGAAAACTGGATGCAACTCTGTGTGTAGCATAAGATCTTTTGTTTCCAGATGATAAACCTAAATTTGAAAGTTTAGGATTAATTCTTAATGATTAGCATTAAGGAATTACATGTTAATTCTTAAAATTTATATCATAACTATTTTCTATAAAATTTAATCTGATTAATTAAAAATTATAATAACCTAAATAATTATTGGCAATTTAGTTCATAAAAACCATATCAGTCTGCATTATTATACTTGGTTCTATTGTGACATTTTCATGTGTATTGTATCTTGATCATATCTGAGCTTCATTATTATCCTGTCTTGTCCCCTCCTACTCTGATGTCTTCCTCATCCCAAAGACTAGCTTGAGACATGGGATTTTGCTTCAAAATAGGTTAATTTGGGCTGGAGAGATGGTTCAGCGGGTAAGAGCACTGACTGCTCTTCCAAAGGTCCAGAGTACAAATCCCAGCAATCACATGGTGGCTCACAACCATTCATAATGAGATCTGATGCCCTCTTCTGGTGTGTCTGAAGACAGCTACAGTGTACTTACATATAATAATAAATAAATCTTTAAAATAAATAAATAAATCTTTAAAAAATAGGTTAATTTATTAAAGAGATATTCTGATATGGCTCTTGAGTCTATAAGTTCACTGAGACTACTCTTGCTAAACTTAGAAGGGTCCTTTCAGTCCTCAGGTGTAGTTTACACTATAATTGTCTTTTCCGTCATCAACTACTCATCTGAACGTCTCCTCCTACATAAATGGTGTTATGAAGTCTCAGCCTCAGACTCTGCACTTTTTCAGATAGTTGCTTACCAACATGTTACCTATTTCACAGTCATGTCATAACATTTCACATAGTGTGCATAAATAGCCCAGCACAGTGTCTGCTAACACAGAAGTTCCAAACAAACAAGCAAATGAAAAGACAGGGCTTTTCCACACCATGTGTTTGAGCCCTCCTCACACTATCCACAGCTTCCTGTACCAAGCCCTTTTCCTCTGCCTTTCTCTTAAGTATTGGCCTACAGCACTCCATACTTTTAAAACTTCACTACTACATGGACATTTTATATCCCCTGGCCTCTCATCTGTTCTCCCTGTTCCTGCTGACATCCATTTCCTGATGACTTTCAGACTTTCTCTTACAGCCACACTACACAAGTTGAGAAGATTCCAATTTCAGCAGAGGACAGATGGCTTGGCTTTGTGGGCCACACAGTCACTGTCAGGGGCTCAACTGTGGAAGTACAGTAGTGGTTCAGCCTAGGTAGTGTATAAATCAATGAACACAGCTATATTTTTATCAAAATAATTTCTATATATTGGAACTTGAATTACATATGCCAAGAAATAATGTCTTTTAAATTTTTCTCAACCCTCTAAAAATTTAAAAGTAGCTGGACTCGGTTCCTCACGCCTTTAATGCCAGCACTGAGAAGGCAGAGGCAGGGGGATCTCTGAGTCCAGGGATACAGAATGAACTCTGTCTTGAAAAAAAAAAAAAAAAGAAGCATCAAAACAAGAGACATAAAATAAACATTTGTGAGTTTGAGGCCAACCTGGTCCACATAGCCAGTTCCAGGACAGCAAGAGTTACACACAGAGACCTTATCTCTAAGAAAAATTTAAAAGTTAGGTGTTGGAGATGTGGCTCAGTGGTTAAGAGTGCCTGCTGTACGCCATGAGGCAGAGCCCAGATCCAAGCTTGTTACCCATCCATCTAACAATCGGGGCACAGGGTCTGCCTGCCACAGTCTGCCTCAAAAGGATAAGGTAAAGTGCAATCAGGTGAGACTCCTGATCTTCGTCTGGTAGAAGAGCACACACTCGTTAAATACTCAAGGTCATGTCCCTCCCAGGCAGAGCGCGCATGTCTACATGCAAAACAAGCGTCCTGTTCAAGGCTCGGGTCCCTGCTCCGGGTTCCCACTTCAGAACTGTCAGACAGGTCCTCCTCACGGTCATCTGAAAGCTTTTTTTCTCTCAAGTGCTTTTTAACCTAATATTAAACATAGAAGACTTCACAACTTAACTATTTCTTCACTCACAACATCCAGCCAACTCTTCACTAATAAAACCCACCCAACCAACCCTGTTCTCGTAGTGAACTGAACTCAGCCTGAAGGATTTTTTCACCTAAAAGTGTATGGGTGTTTTGCCAGCACGCATGCCTGTGCGCCTCAGAGGCCAGAAGAGGGCAGCAGATCCTCTGGCATCAAAGTTATAGTGGTCAGTGTCCATGTGGACAACGGGAATTGGAACCCTGAACCTCTGAAAGAGCAGCTACTTTCTTTAGCGGATGAGCCATCTACAAGTCCCCAGAAGGACTTATTTTTAATAGTAAGCATCTGAATTAGATGAGATGTTCATTTTAACCTATTATCATTCCACTCTAGAACCTAAAGAGTGAAATACGTCAGCCAAGGCTCAGCTCTCCACTATTAGAAAACTTACACACAATCCTCCACTCAGCATAGATTTTAAGAACAGGGGGCCATCAAGATGACTGACTCAATGACTAGAGAGGCATTACCCAAGCCTGACTCAGACCTTAGATTCCCAGAGCTCTCTCGATGGAGGTAGAGCTTTCTCTGGAAAGTCATCCCTTGTACACTCATATACTCATAGAAGAGAAAAACAGAAAACTTTTTTTTTAAGGAGAAAAGTTAAAAGGCCAGGCATGGTGGTATAATCCAGTACTCAAAAGGCTAAGGCAGGAGGATTGCTCAGTTTCCTGCCAGGCTTTCCTACTAATGAGATTCAGGGCGGCCTGAGGCATAGAGAGCCCACCTTAAAACAAAACAAGAGGTTAAGTAAGGCTTCACATGGGAATATTAGTTGGGCTACCCTTCCTTTCACGTCTTAATGAAACCGTTGTCAAGAGTGAAGACTTTCTCCTGTGTTTGGTTTGAAATTGTGTAGCCCAGGCTAGCCTTAAACTGTAGTTGCCAGTTCGGATTAATGGCACAAACCACCCCCAGCATGAATGACTATGGAACCCCGGCCAGCTTGCATTCTCCATCAGGGCGCCAACCGAGGGCAGCGCCGCTCGAGTACCCAGCGCCCACCCTGGGAGGTGAGCAGGTGACCCGAGGCCTTGCCTGGCCCAGACGCCAGCGCCGGACTGCTGCTGCTGCTGCTGCTCCTGTCGGCCACGGCGCCTTCCGTGCTCAGCCTGGACGCTGAGGCCAGGGTCCTCCCGCACAGGTCCTCCCTCCGCGACGGCGTCCAGCGTGGGGAACTCGAGAGCGAAGCGGCCTCCTGCTTCAGCATTTCTCTAGCCTTTCTGATACCCAAGGTTCTGCGCGCGTGGCTTCGAGCACTCCGAAGCTGGAGGCCGCACTACCAAACAGGCGGGAGGCTAGGTGCATGCGCAGTGCTGTAATCGCGCAGGCGCAGGGACAAGCACATGGTGCACACAGCGCAGGCGCGAGCGTGTGAGCCGCTAGTTTCTCACCTCTGCCTCCAGAGTTGTGCCAGTTTGTTCTCATCACGTGATTCTGGAGCCTGTAAGATTCCTCACTCCTTAGGTATCAGCCCACTAACAACCCACTTGGGTTGTCAACAGTTCATTTTAAAGGGAGGGGGGGCTTTCTGAGGACTGAGCAGAGGGAATTGCATACTTAGCACACAGTTACACACCCAGTAGTTTCCCCTGGTTTTTAGTAAAACAGCATGTGCCTAGTACCCAATATCCAAGAATAAGTCTTCGCTCACAGGTGTACACATGGCATAGTACTGACCAGAGACTGCAGAACACACGGGTGAGACCACATAGACAACTAAAAACAGTATTTCCCAACTATCCTATCGCAGTTTTGCGTATAGGGTAAAAACAAACTACAGCCTTGCACATAACCCTTGGGAAGCTCTTTACAATCAACACATAAAACTTGTAGGTGACAGAACTGAGGATAAATGCTCTCCAGCTAATAGGGCATTCACTCTATCTAGTGCATGAAAACCACTCCGTAGTGCGGTAGTTTGAGTAGGAATGGCCCCTGTAGACCAGGGAGGGAAGCTGCTTAAGTAGGTGTGGTCTTCAAGGAACATGTGTGTCTCTGCCTGCCTGCTATCACAATGTACTAAACCTTTTGAAACTCCTAAGCAAACCCTAAATTTCAAGCTTCTGGTCACAACTTGTCTTCACAAATATAGAACACTAAAGACTTTATTAGGTATATGCAGCCTCAACGTGACTGAATGCTGAAGCAACAATTAAGAGTCATTGTTAAACACACTTGGATATCCCTATTAAAGAGTTCTAGTGCAGAGCTGGCGAGATGGCTCAGCAGGTTAAGAGCTCTGCTCTTCCGAAGGTCCCAGCAACGGTCCTGAGTTCAATTCCCAGCAGCCATACACGATAGCTCACAGTCATCTGTACCAGTGTACTCATACCCATAAATAAACCTTAAAAAAAAAGTCCTAGTGCAATGTAGAACTGTCTCAAAGGGAGATGCCTCCTTCCTTAAATGGTAAGGGCAGAGGTCCCCAACAGGGAAAGATAGCACCTCTGGTAACACTAATCACAGGGCAGCTATATCCCCTATCTAAAATTACACCTATACCATTACTAATCACTTACATCCTTTTTATTCACCCAACCTGCAACCCACCTAGAGTAACCACATTCAAACCCTTGAGACTTTCACCTTTACACAGGGCCCCATTAAGAAACAACTCCCACCTAAAGCCATTATGGAGTTGACCAATTCTTTGGGGATGACTTTCAGGATCCTGGCTGAGAAATTCTATCCAACAGCAGAGACTGGAATTACCTGAAAAAATGTACCCCCCAGCCCCACTTAAATTAGGTGTTCACGATTATACAGATAAGTGTTTCAGTTCTAAATAAAGTTATATACACAACAGCCACTCAATTTTTTGTCTTTTATTTAAATCATGAGCTTCATTCACTTTTACCAATTTTATTAAGAGAAATCATTTCCCATCATCATTACAGGACAGTAGGACACTAAAATCAGTTAAATACTAGCTCTAAACAGTATTGACAAAAACTGGACTCAGAAGACTAAAGATCTAAATACATTTATTTTAGAATACTTATATAATTTATCATTAACATAAGATATACAAAATATTAAGTCACTTCTAGGTTTGATAAACACTTCAAATATAGCAATTCATATTGCACACTAAAGCATCTTTTCTATCTGACTAGCTTACTAGTTCAGGCTGGACATTCACCCTCTGAAGCACTTCTTCAGGCATGCAAAAGACGGGGCTAACAGGCTTAATCTGCTCTTCTCCCAGAAGTGATAATCCAGCAATGCCAAATAAGGTGTGGAAGGGATCCACCTGCGGGAAGTTCATACACACGTAAGCTAAAGACTGCCATCTGTCCACAGTGAAGCCTATTTTGAATACTTTAAAATTTTTCTTAAGACTAGTATTTCTAATACTAGACCTCATAAACAAGTATCACTACAAGAAATTTCTACCAGCTCTAGCCTTTGTTAAAGAAACTTCCAAAGCAACCTTGGGACTATTTCTTACAAGGCACTATTTTCAGTACATGAGAAATGCTTGAAACCATGGAAGCCAACCAACAATGGAAAACTGCAGAACCAGGATTGCACTTACCATATCTCCTGGCCTGTCTGCAAATCCTCCCGTCTCTTCATCTTGACATGCTAAGATGAAACTTCGAAGCTTTTCTCTGTCAATCCAATGAAGTCTCCCGATGATCTTGAGGGAGGCCAACACCCACCATGAATAGCACACATCTGGTAACTAGAAGGGGGTGGGGGGAAGCCAGTAAGACAGCTGCCTCTACTTCACCACTGTATTCCTTCATATTTGATGGATTTTTAAAAAAATGTCTAACCCTGTGTTCCAACAGTGGAGAAGTAAAGAAGGGTCAGGGTATAGTGAACACATAAGGAGCCCAAGGGAGCTCAACTGCTACGTTTTAGAACAACTTAGTCATGAACAGGATGGTAACTGAAAACCCAGAAGTGATTATGCGGCAAGTTGAGACCACCTCATGTATTGTTTCTCACACCACTTCAGTAATGTAGTTGGCAAACTACATCATCTTCATAAATAACATCCTACTCCATGCAAAGCTGAGGTCACGGGTGAAACCCATGGGATAAGATGTTTTAGGCAGATCATGTTCTACTAGTGCTGTCAGGTAGACATCATCTTCTAAGACTTCACAAAAGCCTCATTCCTACAGATCTATCTGCCTCAACAGTCTCCATTTACTGAGCTCCAAGAGTAACAGGCACATGAAATTATTCTAGTCTCCAGGTTTCAGCCCAGCAGCTCAGTCACTAGTAAAGCTCGGGCCCTGGCTAGATACTATTGGTAGGGCATACTTCCCTGGGACGCACCACTCACAAATAAATAAAACTAGCATATACTAATTCTCTCTGCCCCTCTCACAAACGAGCTCCACACAGAAATAACTACAGATCTGGAGCTCAGACTAGCAACATTTCAAGTGTTCACTATCCATTTTTCTTTGACTAGGTCCCCCGAAGTAGAGCAGGCTAGCTTCAAACCAAAGATCTCTTGACTGTGCCTCCCAGGTGATGATGTTAACTAAAAGCTGGGCCATCCCAAACCCCACATGTCCCGAGGCAGAAATGAATTCAGGGTCAATGAGACCCCAAGTTCCCTCCTTAAGAATCTTAAAACTACATAAGAAAACTGATCAGTTCTAAGCACACAGCACCATGAAGCCAAAGCTATATAGCATCAAGAGCCACCACAGATAATACCTTCTCAGGTCTTCCATTGAGTCCGCCTGAGGGCAACTGCCGTTCACAAAGCCACCAACCAAGTAAGTCGGAGTTCACTTGATGCAACTGACTAGTTATGGCCAGGAATCCTGTGCAACAATAGATCTAAAATTACAGACATAAAGTACACAGGTATAGTTTAATAGCAAACAACAGACACTACAAAACTACTAAAGCTCCACCTTAGTATCTCAGGTTGTCCTGTTCAATAGACAATGAAATGCTATACTAGGAGTTTATATTCAATGTTCTCTGGGACAAGCAGAGGCATGCTCAGTTGGACACACTGGGTCAGGTTAGTTCATCTGTATGAGTAAAGTCGGGTTCATGCCTCAAATCCCAGCATGTGGCAAGCCTTTGGGACAGCCAAGGTCAGCAAACAGAACAGAAGGTAGACCCCACACAAACAAATGTCAGTAAGGAACACTGGTGCTTCCTTATGATGACGCTGTGCAGACCAGCACATACACAAAACTCAGTAAGGAGGTGTGGCCATTTACAACACAAAACCCCTATACACTTTTAATTGCAAAATTACCTGTCCAGCGTGAGATTCAGAGCCTGGTCTGCACCCAAATCCACCATCAAAGTTCATACAGGACAAAACAAACTCAATTGCCTTTTCCACATTAATAGCATCAAGCTTGCCCTATGAAGAGAAAGGAAGTAAGCCCATTACGACTACCTGGCACTCACAATGTCCGTCCTTTAATACAACATTCAAAACTTACCAAGAGAGCCAAAGTTGCCACTGCACAAAATGAGAATCTCGTATCGATTTCTCCTAAAAGAAAGAAGGTCAAGGCAGACATGTAAATGCTACCAAGTCACCCAAGAACAAAACCTGTACAACCCATGAAATTTCCCCAAACCAAGACCAACTTTATGTTCACTAGGAGGCAGTCCCCCAAACTTCTAAAGAAACCAGCCAGACAAATAGAAAGCAATAGTCTTTCTAAGTAGCTTACAAGGGCCCAGAAAAAAAAGGAACCTACAAAATGGATGGATTATATGCCCCATCCCCGAAAAAAATTCAGGTTAGTAATTTAGTAACACAAGTAACACCCTACTCTATAAAAGGTTCACATCCCACAAAGCAGCTGGTCTTAGGACTGCATTTTGTTCCACCCCAAACAGATTATCTAAATCAAAGGGAAAATTTTCCATCTCCCAACTCAGATATTTACTAATTTGACAAACTTTTAAAGACCTCCTCAGGTCTTTACCTTCAGGGAGGTTAGTCCTTCAAAACTACTAAATATTGGGGATAGAACTTGAACCTACCTTATCTTTTAGTGGTGTGCTGACAAACCAGCACAGGCATGCTGGGGCTTCCAGCAGGCCATTTTATTCCAGTTAGACCAACTGCTTAGTGGGACCTGAAAAGACGGAACAACTTGAAATCTTATGATTACTACACCAAGACAAAAGGCGTTCTGAGTAGGAGCAGCTGACTAAAACTGGTCTTACCCCAAATGTCTCCAGCAAAGGAACCATCTTCTTTCTGTAGACTCTGAACATAGGCCACAACTTTATCTACGTTGATAACATGAATACTATCATACAGAGTAAGAATCTGAAAGACAAGCGAGTGTTGATTTGTTCTAGATCTGTTCTAAGTCACCCACTATGCCCTATAAACTTCTTGTTCCTTTTATAACCTAAGAAACAAACAGGTGGGCTTTAACCCTCTGGCTCTTCACTGAAATCAAATTTGAACTGGACTCAGTTTCAGTTAACATACAGATCAAGTTTTACCCTTCAAGGTCTCAGTGTCATTTCTAACTTGCATCAGGTTTAGCATTCAGCTAATACATGCCATGACATCACTGACCTGTGGGACAGACTTCACTTGAAAGGAGTGAAGTAGCCTTAGGGTTGTCACACAAAGTGTCAAGGTTTCACAAGGGCTTACCTGGACAGCACTGAGCGTGTATAGAAGATGGGGGTCGTGCCCAATGCTAGCACTTACTCCCCCACACTCATGCTGGCATGACTTGAT
>JADRCC010568603.1:0-11995 GCA_019843855.1 Hylomyscus alleni
GGCAGAGCCATGTCACTGCTGGCAAGTGCAGGCTTTTCTGTAGTCACACATATTTCTGTAGATGTAACGCTTTTTAGTTCATTAAAGTTGTTCATTGTCGTATAAAAAAAGAAAAAAAAAAGAAAGGGAACATACAATATTCGTCTTTCTGAGTCAGGCTCACCTTGTGAAGTGTCTCCTTTTTCCTTTTACGTAGGCTCTTTTAGTGTCCTGTTTAAGAAGCTGTCATTTCCACTAAAGCTGACAAGATTTTCTGTTTTGATTCTAAAGCCTGTAGCATCTTGTTTTTGCATTTACATCTATTATATAATCCTGTAATTTTTGCAGTGTCATCATGTGAGAGCTGAGACTTGTAATTCTTGTTGTTGCTGTTTTCTTTATGGATTTCTAGTCATCTCACAGTCATTTGTTAAGTACTTTAGTTTCCTCATCAAAAATGAACTGACCCTTACCTGCGTAGATCAACGCCAAGAGTGGTCTTTCTCATTGCCTCTGTGCCTATTTTATGCAATGTATTAATTGCTGTGGCTAAATAGGAAGTTTAAAAATAGTATGTATCATCAAAATCCTCAAAGATACAAGTAGGTTAGGTCTCAAGTCCATTGATGAAAAACAAAAAAACTAAAAAGGAATATTTAGAGAATGGAAAGAACTTTCACTAGCCACACACATGCTTGTACATGCAGATATTCACACACATATGTATGCATGTACATGCAGATATGCATATATATACATATGCACGCGTGCATGCACATGCAGACATGAACAGATACAAACTCATGTACACACGGGGGAGGTACTTGAAACCAGTAAAAAGACTGGTTCTGGCTTAAGAGAGTATCCCAGAACACAAAGCCAGAAGATTGATAATAAAAGAGGTTGGGAGACGGTTGTTTAGTAGATTAAAGTTCAGGACAGAGTTCAGCATTGAATGTGCAAAGAAAATAGAAGCAAAGCAAACATTGACGGAGCAATTCAAGAACATGCTTGGTTGTTTGTTTTTAACGATGCATTCAGATTTCTACACCATCATGCTCTAGCAAGTTCCCAGCATGGGGGTTAGAGCAGACCCAGGCAGATACCTGTGGAGATCAGAATACCAATGGTGAAGAGAAGGTTCTACAAGCTGTTAGAGGGTCATGGGAAGGCTCCTAACAATGGTTCTGGGATCAGGGTGGCTTCTGTGTCCCTAGGAGTAACAAAAGGACAGTACAGCAACATCTTCAAACTGCTGAGGAAAAGTTATTTTCATCCTGAAACTCTGTATACATCAAAGATGCATCTGCCTGTGACCATGGGAAAACCGGGAGATGGCTTAGAAGCCAAAGGCTCGTAGCACCAGCGTGAAGGACCTGAGTTTGAATTCCCTGTGTAAAGCTGGACATGGTAGCATGTGTCTGCAATCCCAGCAGTCTGTGTGAGAGAGAATCCCAGAAGCTCCCAGGCCACTGGACTGGTGTATGCCAGAGCAAACAAGGCACCCTTGTTTTCAAAGTGGAGTGAGAGGGCCAATGCGTGAGATTGTTCTCTGATCTGCATAGGCAGAGTGGCACGCATGTGCCTGTACTTGCACAAACAAGTGTGCACACAAAGATAAAGGAAAAAAAAGAGACTTTGAAGACCGGTGGAATCCTCAAATACCAGCCTACCCTGTATACATTCTCTGGTGAATATAGAAAATCACATCACAAAAAATGAGGAAGACACAGCATATCAGGAGGAGGATCCACTATACGAAAGAGACAAAGCAGGCAGGCAATTGGGGGGAGGTCTCAAGATAGCCCCTGTGCTACAGGGGCAGAAGACAGCTGGTCTTCCCAGGTGTGGGTCAGAAACTCTAGGGGAAAATGTCTTCAAGATGGAATTAACGAAACAGTCAGCAGATCCATACACAGGAGATCTTTGTACCATCTATAGGAAGTCTGCAGATTATAGCAATGACTTCTGAGGCGAGGAGGGAGAAAGAAGGAGGAGCGGGAAAGTAGATAATAGAGAGGAAGGGAGGGAAGAAACACTGAGAGAGGGAGGGAAAAGAAAAGAAAAATAAATAAATATTGTAAAAAGTCCCCCAAAATGACAATACTTATAGGATATTATGTGGCCCAGTTGTGAATAACAACAGCACCACATTTTTAGCTAAATATAATAATAACAATAATAATAATAATAATAATAATAATAATAATAAAATATGATTAAGAGTTCCAAGAAAGAGCAGCAGACAGCGAATGAGCATGTTTGTGTGTGTGTGCTGCGTGATAAGTTTATAGATAGGATTGATAGAAAGACTAAGCCTTCATTAATAAAGTGAATTCTCTTTGTAATGCTTGTTATAGAGGGAGAGGTGCTAGTTCCTCCATGGTTGATCCTAAGATCAATCCTTTGATACCCAAAGATTCTACAGGGTTGCATTCAAACAACTTTAAAATTGTTTAAAAAATATTACGGGAAAAATTGTATCTATGGTCGCAATATCAGACATCCTTGCCTAAACAGTATACTACATGGCCATTTATATTAAGCATCATAAGTAACCAAAGATTTATACTTAGCAGATTACAAGAACTTGGGCATCTGATGACTTTGGTGTCTGTGGTGGGCCCTTCAACAAATTCCCCTCAAAGAGCAAGGGATACCTCTATGGTCATGTAGTAAAAGCTTAAGAGCCATCTCAAGTCCTTGTCCTGGGCAGGAACCTGAGGGTGGGACACTGGACACTGCTCCCTGTGTACAGCAAGTCTTCTGGTCCCACTCCAGCCAGTTCTTCCATGTTGGAACTTTTGATTAAATTGAAACTAGAAGAGGGAGACAAAAGCTTGGTCTAGGGATTCCAGCCAAGAATCTCAGCTACTCAATAGGCTGAGGTAGGGGACCACAAGTCCAAGGCTTGGCTGGCTTCCAGAACAAATTTAAGGCCAGTCTGGGCATCTTAGTGAGACCTGTCTTAAAATTTTACAAAAGTTAAAGGCCGTGGAATATATCTCTAGGGTAGAATACTAGCCTGCTGTGTATAAAGGTCAGTACTCAGAACCAAATAAAAGGAGCCATGGTACACACTTTTCTGGATGTGACATGACCACACAGTCAGGAACACATACAAATTGATATATCAGCTCAAGATCAGGATCCCTCAACATTCCATTGTGGATGAAGAAGGAGCTCATAAGACTCCACCCCTCCCTGAGACACTATGAGAACTAATGGCTTCGGGGAGTTTCAGGGATAATGGAGTCATTTTCTGTAGTGACGTAGCCACTGATAAGTTGTTCATGCTATTTACGCCTCTCTCCCGTGTTCCTGTAGCAACCCTAGTGAAACCCAGTGGATTGTAAGGAAATACACATGAATGTAGGAGGAGACTGGCTGGGAAGAAGGGAAGGAGGACAAGAGGGTAGTGGGGGGCATTAATATGATCATAATATGTTGTATAAATATATGACATTTTTGAAAAATAAAACATAAAGAATCTCCAGACTGAAATGAGAAGATCCTGGTATCACCTAGCCATGGATACAGTTTGCTTTTCAGATAGCATTCCTGTCACCAGAGGCATAGAGTAGTCCATAGGAAGAACATCAGTAGGTCAGATGTAAAATACAATCTGTAACCAAGCAACAATAGCATGTGAGGAAAATGCACACCATGGAAAAGAAACCACAAACTCTATAACACACACATAAGCCATAAACCAAAAGCTTAAATCTAAGCAAATTGACTTAATAGGACAAGCAGAAGAAATATTGAAACGGTAAAGTTCTGAGGATAAAGAGAAGCTATCACATCTATAAAACAAGAGCACACTGCTGTAATAAAACAGCTGGGCCCCTTGGGAGCTGAACCATGATGATCATAATTTAAAGGTTCGGTTTAATCTTAAAACTGAGCTAGTAAAGAAGCAAACTAAATAGCTTCTTTTCTTTTCTTCTAGAACATAGTTCAAAGGGACAAAAAGAAGTCGTGAGAAGAAAAAAAAAGTCCTAGAGATAGAGCCCAAGGACTCAGCCTCAGCCTAATTAGAGATCTATAAAAGAGAAGAAAAAGAAATCAAGGGACAAGGTGATCACACTTTAAATTCTCCAGAGCTCCAGAAAGACATTGACTTTCTGACTGAAACAACTCTTTGAGTCCTGCTCGTGATGTGGCTTCTCTGGAGATTAAAAACACATAAAAGAAACCCATTTAGACTCTTGAATTAGCCCAATAGTTAGCCCATGTCACCATCTATATCAGTTACAAATACCAACATCATTTACGAGACTCCTTGCCAATCTCCTATCACCTGGACATCCCATAATTCCTTCCTGCCTTCCTGTGTGGAACAATGGATGGTTACCATTTGCCACATGTGGTTTTTCCCCTTTAGTTACCGCTGCAGAAGGAACAGCACCTGGTCATCTGCTACCATCTCTAGTCTGAGGCGTGAGCACACATGACTCTTAGGGGTGTTGTGTGATTGACAGGTGTTCTCATCGTGACACGCATCACAGGCAGTTATCAGCACCCATCTCATGACTTGATGGGGCCAACAGGGAAAGTACATTTGTGCATGTGGATGCACATGTATCTGTGAAAAGCAAGGTTACGGTATGGATTCTGTCTGTAAACAGATTTCTAAGGGCAATCCATATAGACAATAGCTTATCAGAGGCCAAATCATGCTTACTACAATAACATACATATTCGTTCTGACAGGGTGGAGATCACAAAAATAGTCACTTCTGCCAATCGTGTATTTTAACTTTATTTTGTATGTATATAACGTGTGTGTCATGTGTGCATAGATATATGTTCCTAAGTGTGAGCGTGTGCTTACCAAGGCACACGTGAAAATCAGAGGACAAACTCTGAGATCAGTACTCTTGTTCTACCTTCTTTGAGACATGGTCTCCTCTGTATATCACTGAGCTACCCAGCCAAAGAGTTTCTGGACAGTCTCCTGTTTCTACCTCCTGTCTCTCTGTACAAGTGCTGAGATTCCAGATATTTCAAGCACTTTTCCTGCTGAGCCATCTCCTTCGCCTCACATCCTGACATTGTAAAGATAACTTTGCTGCTAAAGGCAAGTCCAAGTACCAACGATAGTAACAGTTTCTTTGGTTAGAATATGTGCTTACTCAAAGCAACAGGCACCAACAGAGGTGTAAAGCTGTCAAACTGCACTGTTTTTACTGAGCATAGTCGCAGATGTCT
This sequence comes from Hylomyscus alleni, assembly GCA_019843855.1. Classification (NCBI taxonomy): domain Eukaryota; kingdom Metazoa; phylum Chordata; class Mammalia; order Rodentia; family Muridae; genus Hylomyscus; species Hylomyscus alleni. The sequence goes on from JADRCC010568603.1 coordinate 5,194, forward strand.
CCCTTATTCTAATCCAGATGCTTATTAAACACCTGGCATGTGTCAACATGATGCCTGTCAAGGGGCAAGCATGACACCTAGGGCACTTGAGCACAAAGAACTTCAGAGAGCACCTCTTTTGAGTTCTAGACCTTGAGGCTGACTGTTCTCAAAGGCTTTTCTGAAGAGTTTGCTCTCACTGATGGCAAAGAACAAACAAAACTCCAAATCCAGAGTCCATGAGCTGGCTTAGTGGGTAGGGGCACTGGATGCCAAGCCTGTGACCTAGATTCAGTCCTTGCCACATAGTGGAATGAGAGAACTGGCTCCCATAAACTGTCCACTGGCTTCCATAGCTATTGTAAGACAACATACACACACACACACACACACACACACACACACACACACACACACACACACACAAATGTATTAGGACAACACACACACACACACACATACACACACAAAATGAATTTTAAAAAATAAAAAAAATGAAACCAGCAACCAAAAGCCAGGGAAATTAATATACTCACACAATGTGATACATGGTTTATCTCCTTATGCTTATTCTACTCTGGTCTTTGGGAAGTACTCTAGGTAAAAGCTGATATCAAAAACAAAAAGATGGGAGAAGCTTTTCATTGGTGCCTTGTATGGTCTCAGCTCCTTGTGAAGTGTTTCTTGAGGTCACTGGACAACTGCTGGGTACACAGGCCTGGGCACAGTGTCTTCACACTGTAACTCTCCTCAAATCACCAAAAACTGTGGCATGGTGAAAGAATTTGAACTCTATGGCCCCTTCTCACCACTTAGAAATGGAACCAACAGTCCTTATACCCTGAGGACCCCAGGCTCAGAAGCATTGTTGAACAGAATCCCAAGGGAAACTCGCCCTCTTTCAAACTATTTTTTTCTGATGGTTGATGGCCAGGAGGCCATGAGGGTGGCCCATCACTCAGAAAAAAAAGGCATGCCTCTTTGACTTATTGATGCTTGTATTAGACTGAGCTGGATCCAGAACCACCCGGGAAGGAGGGGTCAAAAGAAGGAAGTCTTTGATGAAATAGGCACATGTTTGTTCCCAAATACATTAAGAGGCAAGAAATACAAGACTCTTGAATCAGGTTCTAAGTGAGGAATAGCTGATACAAATTCTATGGATACATTGATCTATCTATCCTCTGCCTACTCTCATTTAAATATCTCTATTTCTCTCTCTCTATCAATTATATATCCTCCCAAATTCTCATCTATCTCTATAATGTATGTATGTATGTATGTATCATCTGTCTTTCTGTTTCTTTACTGTCTGCATACCTATTACCTCTCTAATTATCTATCATCTATCTCTTTATCATCTTTATCTATCTATGACCTATTCCTCATCTATCTAAGAGGTTAGATATCTTGTCAGCTACTTTCCCTCAACTATCTTCCTGCCTCATCTCTCTCTTGCTTTTTTTGAGTCTGTTCCATGAAGGAAGAAGCACCTCCTTCACCCCATGTAGTGATAGGTCCTGGGTGTCTTCTCCAGATCCTTTATGAGAAACTCCCACTTTCTGTTTCTTAGAGAATTGGGTCCTCTACTGTAGGTTGGGCCCTTGATATTTTAATCCTTTTGTGAGATACAGAGAAGGAAAAGATTGTGGCATGTCTGGGCACCTGAGGAGGGGAAGCTTCTGATTGGCAGGGGAGAATCTTGTCAGCTGATGTGATATCTGCCTTGTGCAGGATAATGTGCCTTCTTGGTTTGTCTTTATTCATTTGCCTGGACCATTTTCTTCCAGCCAGAACACTCTGCTGCTGCCCTCCAGGGTTGCCTTGTAAATCTTCACTTCCACTTACAATCTTATTGCTCTGCTTTCTGCATCCAGCCTCACTGATGTATTCCCGGTCCTAACTCACCACAGACCCTTACATCTTTCTGCTCCTGTACATGTCAATCCCTTTGACTGGAGCATCCTTCCAGGTCCTGTTTCTAGATGTGGCGGTGCTTCCTCACAAATGCTACACACATGTCATTCTAGTTAGTCCCTGGATTGGAACATCTTAAAGCCAATGGCTGCTTTTATCACTTTCTGTTCAGTGCTGCCATAGATGTAGCTCAATGAATAATGTAAATTTTTCTTATTACAGGTGGCCTTTAATTTTAAAATTCAGAAGTGTCCCTTTCCGAGTATTGCCAGTCTCTCAGAGTTTCTCTAATCTCTTACCATCAGAGCAAAGAGGAATATCGTCTCACTACCCTCTACCTCATTTTAGATTTTTTGTTATTATTATATTTTACTTTTTATCCAATGATATCAGGACCATGGAAATCATTAGAGAATATGAAAGTAGGATGAAAGAATGTTCAATTATGTATTTAACTCAATTCTTTTTCTCTTATGAATATATTTCAGCCTTGATAGCTGTTAACTGATCTCTAATTTAGAATTTCTGCTGGCATTCTAATGCATTCACTTTTTGAAGAAGAGAAGGATAGAATCAAGGCCCATGGATGTCTGAGATTATTTGCGTCATCATCCTCCTTTACAAAAAAAAAAAAAAACTGGGAAAGAGTTGGATAAAGAATTATTGGCCTGAAATTAATCGAAAGAGATGGGTAAGGACACTTTATACTCCTCAAAGAAAAAACCCACCAAGATAATCTTTTAATTCTTAAAATCTATGCCCCATATGTAAGGGTAGCCATGTATATGAAAGCAATACTACTAAATCTTAAATCACACATTGACCCTCACATCTTAATAGTGGAAATCTTCTTGTATCATCCAAACAGAAACTACTCAGAGAAATACTGGAGCTAACAGGCACTATGAACCAAATGATCCCAACAGAACACCTTACCAAAACACAAAAGAATACAATTTCTTCTCAGCACTTCACTGAACATTTTCCAAAATTGACCACATATTCACTCACAAAGCAAGTCTCAACATATATAATATTGTAATAGCTCCCTGAATCCTATCAGAGCACTATGGATTAAAGCTGGATTTCAACAACAACAGCAACTTAAAGCTTACAAACTTGTGGAAACTGCAACTCTCTGCTGAGTGATTGCTGGTTCAAGGCCGAAATTAATAAAGAAATTAAAGACTCCATAGAATTCAATTAAAATGAATGCACAACATACCCAAACTTAGAGGACACAATGAAAGTGGTACTAAGAGAAAACTTCATAGCACTAAGTACCTACACATAAAGAAATTGGAGATGTCTCATCTCAGCAACTTAGCAGCACACATGGAAGTTCTAGGACAAAAAGAAGCAAGCTCATCCAAGAGGAGGAAAAAGCAGGAAATAATCAAACTGAGGCCTTAAATCAATAAAATAGAAACAGAGAATAGTACAAAGAATCAATGGAACAAAGAGTTGGTCCTTTGAGAAAATCAACAAGTTAGACAAACCCTTATCCATATTAATTAAAATACAAACAGAGAGGGCATCCAAGTCAACAAATCAGAAAAAAAGGGGAACCATAACAACAGATATCAAGGACATCCAGAGAATCATTAGGTCATACTTTAAAGAAAACTGTACTCTACAAAGTTGGAAAAGACAACATAAATGAATAGTTTTCTTGAAAGACACTACTTACCAAAGTTAAATCAAGATCAGCTAAGGGATGTAAATAGACCTATAACATTTAAGGAAATAGAAGCAGTCATTAAATGCTTCTCAACTAACCAACCAACAAATCAAACAAACAAATCAAGAACAAACACAAAAACAACTAACAACCCTAGGACTAAATGCAGAATTTTAGTGCAGAATTCTACCAAACTTTCAAAGAAGAGCTAACATCAATACTCCTCAAATTATTTTGCAAAATAGAAACAGAAGAAACATTGACAAATTCATTTTATGAGGCCACAGTCCCCATGATACCCATACCACACAAAGATTCAATAAAGAAAGAATTACCAACCAATTTCATGAACATAGGTGCAAAGACACTCAAAATACTTGCAAACTGAATCCCAGAACACATTGAAAAGATCGTCCACCATAATCAGGTAGGCTTCATCCCAGAGCTTCAGGGATGCTTCAAGATATGAAAATCTGTCAATTTAATCCACCATATTAACAAGCTGAAGGAAAAAACACATGATGATCATTTCATTAGATGCTGAAGACAAAATCCAAGGCCCCTTCAGGATAAAAGTTGTGGAGAGATTAGGGATAAAAGAGACATACATAAACAATTAAAGGCAAATTTCGGAAAGCCTATAACCAATATCAAATTAAATGGGGAGAAACTCAAAGCCATTTCACTAATATCAAGAACAAGACAAGGCTATCCACTCCTACCATGTCTATTCAATATAGTACGTGAAGTTCTAGCTGGAGCAATAAGATAACTGAAGGACAAAAAGGTAGCCGACAGAATGGGAAAAGATCTTCATCAGCCCCACATCAGACAGAGAGCTAGTATCCAAAATATTTAAAATACTGAAGAAACTAGACATCAACAAATCAAATAACCAAATTTTAAAACTGGGGCATAATTCAGAAGGGAGAATTCGCAGCACAGGAATCGAATAGCTGAGAAACACTTAGAGAAATGTTCAATGTCCTTAGCCATCAAGGAAATGCAAATCAAAACTACTTTGAGATTCTAAATTACACCTGTCAGAATAACTAGGATCAAACACACAAGTAAGGGCTCGTTCTGATGAAGATATGGAGCAAGGGGAACACTCCTCCATTGCTGGTGGAAGTGCAAACTTGTACAGCCACTATGGAAATCTGTATGGCAGTTCCTCAGAATGTTGTGTGTCTATCTACCTTAAGACCCAGCTGTATCACTCTTGGGCATATACCCAAAGGATGTCCCATGCTACCACAAGGGCACTTGCTCAACCACCTTCATTTACTCATAATAGCCAGAAACTGGAAACGTCCTAAATGTTCCTCAACTGAAGAATGGATAAAGACAATGTAGTCTATTTACACAATGGAGTATTGCTCAGCTGTTTATAAAAATGACCATAAGATGTGTAAGTAAATAGGTAGAACTAGAAGAACATCATCTTAAGTGAGTGAGGTAACTCAGATCCAGAAAGAAAAGCATGCTATGTACTAATTTATAGATGAATGTAACTGTAAAGTAAAGGCTAATCATGCTACAGTCCACAGACCCAGAGAACAGATTTTACAGATGGGCAGGGGGTGGTTGGCAATAGAAACAGGAAGGATCAGGTGAGTATAGAGGCATGAAGGGAGAGAGTACTGGGAGAGATGACTAGAATTGGGACGGTGTTTGTGGAAAGCTATGTCAACTTAGTAGAAGCCAGTAGAAATCCCCTGTAATCTAAAAGAGTGACCCTAGGGAAGACACCTAGTAATAAGGGATATAGAGCCATCTTCTATAACCCAGTAAGACTTCCAGCAGGCAGATACCAATTCAGCCACAGAACCTTCAACCTACAACCTGGCCTCTCTGCAAGATGTGCTGGAGGAGTGGTGGTGCAGAACCTGTGGGAGTAGCCAACCGACGACTGGTCCAACTTGAGGCCCATGCCAAGAGAGGCAGCCCCTGCCTGACATTGCCTGGATAGCCAGGAACCAGAGGCTGGGCAGCCCAGAAATCCAGGATAGAACCAAACAGGACCAGAACAAATTTCAATGAAATGATTCCTAATGATAATCATGGATCAATGCCTAGCCCAGTTGACATTAGAGAGGTGTTATCCAGCAACTGATGGGAGCAGATACAATGACCCACAGCCAAACATGAAGTGCAGCTAGGAGAACCCCACAGAAGAGGGGGAGGGGAAGGAACTGCAGTAGCCAGAGGGGTCAAGAACACCACAAGAACACAGCTCACAGAATCAACTAAGCAGGGCTCATTGGCACTCATAGAGACTGAAGCAACAAATCACAGAACTTGTATGGGTCTGAGAGAGGTCCTCTGCACGTAGGGTATGGTTGTGTTTCTAGTTGTTCTTGTGGGACTTCTAATAGAGGGAGTGTGGGGTGTCTGAGACTCTCTTGCCTGCTTTGGGGATCTTTTCCTCCTGCTGGGTTACCTTGTCCAACCTTGATCTGAGGCTTTGTGCCTAGTCTATTGTAGCTTGTTATGCCTGTTCCGGTTGATATCTCTAGGAAGCCTGCCCTTTTCTGAAGGGAAAAAAAGGACGAGTGGATCTGTGGGGGAGAGTAGGTGCAGGGGGAGGGGGAGTGGAAGGAGAGAAAACTGCGGTTGTGGTGTAATGTATGAGAGAAGAATAGAAAAATAAAAATAAAGACTTGTCAGGATTTCGTAGTGACCGAACTGGACCTAGACTTCACAATGTTGTACTCTGGGTTTTATTCATCTTTTAAATAACTGTCTTTGGGGTCTGTTGTCTCCCTATTTTTTGTATTCATTGATTTTTGTTTTTATTTTTATTACTTATTTTTTCATACTTTGAATTTCAACTCTAACTCTCTCTCTCTCTCTCTCTCTCTCTCTCTCTCTCTCTCTCTCTCTCTCTCTCTCCTTCCTCCCTCCCCCTCCCCTTATCTCTTTCTCCTGATTGCCTAGAGTAGAATCTTAGATTATTTATCTTAGGTATTTCTTCTTTTCCAAAACTCCCTTGAACATAACAAATTTCTCATAGGCACTACTTTGATACTCTGATGAGTCGTATTTTCATTTTCACTTACTTCAAAATGCCTTAGAATTCCTCTTGAGAGTTCTCCTTTCGTTTATACGCTATGCAGAAAGGTATTACTTAATATCTGAACACTATTGGATTTTCAAGCTATCTGTTGTTGATTCTAGCTTAATTCTACTGTGGTCTGAGCGCTGATGCAGTATGAATTTTAT
>JADRCC010568604.1:0-12725 GCA_019843855.1 Hylomyscus alleni
AGTCTTCTACTGGTATTTTCTACCCAAGTGAGATCTCTCTAATGCTCTTTACTAGAAAGCTTGCTACCAGATCAGCAGAGCCTGTGTCAGACCAGAACTGGAGTTTAATTGTGGATCTTTCTTTCCTCCACTTTGTCATTTGAAAGCATCACATTTGAAAGCTGAGGGCTTTTTCTGCCTGTGTCCCTTCCTTTTATTCCCCCACTCCTAACTTTTCTTGCGCGAATATACTAGAACTCCTACATTTTTTAACCCCAGCTTCCAAAGATCCCCACTAGACCAATTGTACTTGTTTCTCCAGTGATATCTGTGTTATTCTTTTCATTGCCTTCACAGAATAATTGACAACAGCAACTTCAGAAAGGAAGGGGTTAAACGGACTAACATTTTGAGGTTTCAGTCTTCTGTGGAAGAGGAAGGCACAATCCTGAGAGCAACTCTAGCTCTTGGAGGCAGGAACATGAGCATCTCATCAAGCTGCATCTGCTGCAGTTAGGAAGCTGAGAGATAGAGACAGGCGGATCTCTGAGTTCGAGGCCAGCCTGGTCAACAGAGTGAGTTCCAGGACAGCCAGGGCTATACAGAGAAACCCTATCTCAAAAAACAAAAAACAAAACAAAACAAAACAAAACAAAAAAGGAAGCTGAGAGATATGCAAGGTGACTTTCAGATGACTTCCATTCCAATTCATTCCAGGACCATGGGGTGCCGCCACCCATGATTCATGATAAGCTTTATGGGTTAAACATATCTGGAAAATCCTAGCATATATGCCCAGAGGTATTTTTTAGATTATTCCAAATCCAAGGACAATAAAGAGTAACCACCAGAAAAACCTAAATTTTTCTTTACCCAACATGTTTAGTGTCCTTGAAGAAAATTCAGAACTCTGACATCTTCCATACTACCTCAGCAGCTTTCATCAGTAAACCAGATTATTTAGGTACCATCACACAAAGGCTCCCTCTCCTGGTTTGGGCTTCAGGTTAGATCAGTCATTGGTTGGCCACTATAACAAACTCTGAGCCACTCTTGCCCCAGCGCATCTTGCAAGAAGAATAGGTGTAGGTCCACGATTTTGTGATTGGGTTGGTTGTCCCAGTCTCACAACTGGGAGCCTTAACTGGTTACAGAAGATGTCCAGTTCAGGTTCTATATCCTCCATTAGTAAGTGTTTTCACTAGGGTTAACAGTCATAGCTTCCAGGAAGTTTCCACTGGACTAGATTTCCACATCACGCAGTAAATACCACCTTTTGCTGTTGTCTCTCCCTGTCTTCTCTTCCTCCATCCCTCCCTCCCAGACCTGATCCCTCCTTTTCCCATTCTCATTCACTTCCAGTTCACCTGACACTACCTGGATAGCAAGGAACCAGAAGCAAATAAGACATTCCAAAAATGAAAAAAAAAAAGTTTCTTAACTATATTCTACTATACTCTAGCAGCTGATGAGAGCAGAGGCAGACACCTATGGCCAAACATTCAACAGAGCTCAAGGAACCCTGTTCAAGAAGGGGCAGAAGGATCGAAGAAGCCAGAGGGGTTGAGGACACCAAGAGAACACAGTCCAAAGAATCAACTAAGCAGCACTTAGAGGGGCTCTCAAAGACTGAACTGGCAACCACAGAGTCTCCCTGGGTCAGTGCTAGGGCCTCTGTATATATGGGATGTTTGTGGGACTCCTAAGAGAGTGAGAGGATGTGACTCCAACTCTTTTGCCTATGGACCCTTTCCCTCCTCCTAGGTTATCTCGTCCAGCCTTGAAATGAAGTCTTATTGCATCTTATTATGCTGTGTTCAGTTGATATCACTGGGAAGCCTGTTCTTTTGAAGAGAAAAGGGGGAAGGTCAGAGTGGTAGGGGTTTGGGAGGAGTGGAGGGAGGGTAGCTTTGGTTAGTATGTAAATAAGTAAATAAATAAAGATAGCTAGATAATAGACCAATCAACTGAAAAAAAAAACAAATGAAAGAAAGAAGAAAGGAAAGAAGGAGGAAACAAACAAACAAACAAAAACAGATTATTTCTAGGAAGAGATTGGGAATGTCTAGCTGTACTAAAAGCTAAACATACTTGCAGTAGATTAATTTGCCCAAACTATTGACTAATCAGGGTGGGAACTCCTAAAGAATATCATCCCAGTTAGGAAGAATCACAGAATAGACATCTTTACTTGGTGATTGACTGAAGCCTGCAGAACTTTCATCCCTGCCCCTTCTACTTAAGTTGAGTTCTATGAGATTAATGAGGCAATAAAACAGTAATTAGGGAAAGACTGAAGGAGATGGATTACAGGGAGTAGAACTCAGGCAAGCTTCACACACATTGGACACCCTTTGTCTTTTGGGGGAGGATACTGTGTAGTGCTACATTTAACTGTTCATTGACTTCAGTGTTGATTTCCTGCCTTAGGAAAGCATTGGTCAGAATAATTTGAAATTCACACCCTGTGCTTTGATCTGAGAAAGTAATCAAGTGTGATTTCTCCACAAGTATCAAAACCAGGGAAAAGCTGAACTTCTTGACATCTTTATTGTAACAGATCATCTTTCCACTGTCCTAAACTCCACTGATGCCTGATATCAGATAACTAAGGCTTTAGTGGAGCTTGTATTAGGTCCTGTGTCTCTGAACAAACAGATTTCCTAAAGATAGTCATATCCAAGACTAGAGTTTGAACTCTTATGGAACTAGAAGAGTTTATATTCTTACAGGAATACTGATACTTCCGGAATTCCATAAGATGACCTTAACTTATCCTTGTTCTTGAAAGCTAGCAAAAGTCTAGCAAGAGTGGCTTTCTGCAAATATTATGGCAGGTCTTCATGCCAAGTACATGACTGATATGCTTTAGTATTTATGTCTTTCTGGGTCACAAGTATCAGGCTTGTCATTTTTTTACTGACTCGTTATTAAATTTTCCCTTTAATTTTGCATCCATTATATATTTTTTTCTGAATAAGAATTTCACCAATTATATATAATTTTATATGTAAAATAATAATATAACTATGCATAATTTGTAAATATCACCAATTATATGTAAATAATATATTAAAATACATATGAATTAAATAATATAGAATAAATATATATTAACTGTATATTACATTTATTATTATTATTATTATTATTATTATTATATTATTGATGATATATATGAAGTCATATTGTTTTTCTACAGAAAGGATACATATTAATGTTTAAAAAGAAACTGCCAGTTACCTCTGGAAGTTTTCTTGATGTCAAAATACTTACTGTAACTGTAAACTAATTACTAAAAGTTATACATGGTTAAAGCAGGATGGAAGTTAGTATTGTGTGGTATATGTGCATTGTGTGCTCTATGCCCTTTCTTTTTAAGTGAAATACACAGATGAAGATGTGGAAAATGAACTTTAATCATGAGCTATTCTCTGGCTTCTAATACAGAGTAACCATGGCTTCAAATTGGGACAAAATGAATAGACAGTCTACTTGGAATCGAGTAGACCCAGGCTTCCATCTAAATGTTGTCCCACATAAAAAGAATCCCCAGAAAGCAGAAGCACAAACTATTCTATAAATTGTTTTGTTTTGTTAACTAATCTTTCAGCTCACTGTCCTTTAGCTATTGCTAGAACAACTATAAGAGAAGTTCAGTTAATGTGGGCAGTCATATTCTAGGGCAAAAAAGAAAGAACATTCTAGACACATGTTCTGCCAGGTACAGCTGAATCAACTGGAATCCTCCACACTCCAACAAAGGACATGGGAAATCTAGAATAGGGAATTTAGATTACATAAAGAAAAGTACTTGGGCTTATACAGCCATCAGGAACCCAGAGCATATGCTAAATCTGTAACCTTTAAAAAAATAAATAGGATTTAAAAGGAAAGGAATGGTGGACAAAAATAGTGAAAATATATTTAACTCTTCCCCTTCCTATTGAAAAAGAAGGGATATAGGCAAGCAAAGACTAAGCACATGCCCTCTTAAAGCTTTGTTATTTCCTTGAGTTATCCCCAAGATAGATCTTGTTTTACATAGGGTTACTTTGAAAATATAAAATACAGAAAATGCAGAGCTATTTAAATAACCTCAGTGACACATTTACTCCTAGATTTCATGTTCAGTTATCACAGATTTCCCAAGTTACTTAAAATATGATTTTTAAAAACTGATTGTAATTGATCATGGCACAGATTAAGGTATTTTGAAAGTATTGTATGAAATTTGGATAAATATAAGGAACCTTAACATCAGCAAATCTTCACGTTTCAAATTTAGATTTTAAATTTACTTAATTTAGGTTTCTTTGAGGCCATTGGCATGTAACTGGCTGGACTGTTATTGTCTAACATTCCCACTTCTAGGATGACTTGGTTGAGTAAGAGCAGGGGTGGTAGTGGGAAAGGTCACAGAACAATTTGAATCCATCTCATGACCAAATTAGTTCCATGTCTTGAAAAGCCCAGCTTTAACACCGATTGGATTTCTCTGATTTACACAGAAAAAAATATATAAACAGATCAAAATGTTTCTCAAAGAGGAGAAAATAATTGTCAGGCAGTACATATCTAATTGTAGTACCATAGCTCAAGCTAATGTCTATCAACTCAAAACATATTTTAGTAGTTAAGAAAACAAAACTCTCAAACCTGGGAACCTCCCAAAATTCCCTCCAAAGAAATGTTCTTTTGCAGCTTAAAGTGTTCAAACATACCCCATGATTACCACCAACCAAGAGCTATGGAAGAGGCTCAATGCCAAGGCATGAGGAGGCATTTTAGCATCACAAGTAATTCCCTTCTCCCAAGCTTTTTTCACAAACTCTGAGATGCCCATTAATAAAATGTCCATAACGTGCTTGTTCTTGTGTCTTCTATTCCTCATACAGTGAAGAAATGGACAATCACTGCTTTCCACTACAGGTTAGGTATGTTCTGCCCTCACAGCCTTCATACATAGTTTACCAAACCAATCAGTATTTACAACTTGTTTGCATGGTCTTGCCAACTTCAAAAACATTTCAAGACATGCACCACCACTCTTGGCCCTCTCTAGAAGTAATTTAATATGGAATCTTGGCCCCTCTTGCCTTTGCTAACTTTCCATTTCAACAGGGAACATAGCACAGGCCACATGGCTCTGCTTTGTTAAACAGAATTCTGTTATAATGCTAGTAGTAAGACCAAAGAAAGGCTCTAGCTTTTAATTGCTACATTTAAATAGAAGGGTCATATGTCATGGCACCTGACCCTATTCATGAATAAGATGGGAATAATGTAATCCATGAAATATAAAACAACATTTTACTGAATTGCTCTCATAATTAAGCTAAGATATTATTGTCATCATTAAGGTTAAGTAAACTATGTAATTCTTGTCTTCATTTGGTCATAAAAAATGAAAATGAAGTAGTTTTTGTGACATAAAAATCTGACTTGTCAAATAAACCTTTTAATTTAATTGGGATTTTTTATGTTGTGATTTCTGAAATTTTTCTTTTGTGATAAGATAAACATTTTAGGGCATGAACATTCCATTTTTATAATAATTTTCTCAAAATTATAATATAATTGCATCTTTTCCCCTCTTTATTTTCCTTCTTCCTACTCCTCCCATACACCCACCTTGTTCTTTGTCAAATTCGTGGCATCTTTCTTTCATTGTTCTTACACATATATACATACATATATACATACATACATACATACATACATACATTCATACAATCACACATACATACATACACTCACAGATGCACACATGCAAAAAAAATAAATGCAACCCACTCTGTGCAATGTTTCTGTATATCTATAATGTGAATGTGTGTGGAGGTAATCTCAAAGCTATTTGTTATTGGGTACATAATTAGAGGGCTCTTTCATTAGGAAAACTATTCCTCCTGTACTCAATAGTCCCTAGTTCCACAAGTCTTTTTGGTTTTCTTTTTTGTGGTTTATTTATTTATTTATTTATTTATTTATTTATTTATTTGCTAGTTTGTTTGTTTTTAACACATCAGTTTTTATTGTCCCCCAATCCACTATCTGACTATTCCACATCCCAGATCTCCTCCACATCCCCTGTATCCACAAGGATATCCCCACCACCCACCGCCCACACAACCAGACCTCTAAACACCCTGGGGTCTTCAGTCTCCTGAGGGTTAGGTGCATTGTCTCTGATTGAACCCAGACCCTGCAGTCCTGGGCCGTATATGCGTTGGGGGACTCATATCAACTGATATATGCTGCCTGGTTGGTGGTCCACTGTTTGAGAGACCTCAGGGATTCAAGTTAATTGAGACTGCTGGCCCTCCTACAGGGTTGCCCTTGTTCTCAGCTTCTTCCAGCCTCTCCCTAATTCAAGAAGAAGCCTCTGTCCCTTGGTTGGGTGCAAATATCTGCATCTGACTCTTTTCAGCTGCTTGTTGAGTCTTTTGGAATGTGGTCATGCTAGGTCTCTTTTTATGAACTCTCAGTAGCCTCAGTAATATTGTTAGGCCTTGGACCTCCTCTTGAGCTGGATTCCACTTTAGGCCTGTTGCTGGACCTTCTTTACTTCAGGCTCCTCTCCATTTCCATCCCTGCAGTTTTTTCAGACAGGAACAATTATGGATCAGAAGTTTGGCTGTGGGATGGCAACCCCCTCCCTCACTTGATACCCTGTCTTCTTGCTGGAGGTGAGCTCTATAAGTTCACTCTCCCTACTGTCAGATACTTTTGAGTCCGAGGGTCTCTTATCTCCCAGGTTTCTGGTCCATTCTGGAGAGTCCCTCCAACCTCCTTCCTCCCGAGGTTGCTTGTTTCTATTCTTTCTGCTGGCCCTCAGGGCTTCAATCCTTTTCCCTCACCAATACCAGATCATGTTCCCCTCTCCCCAGCCATCCTGTTTCCTTCCCAAGTCCTTCCCTCCATCCTCAATTGTGATTGCTTTTTTTTCCATCCTAAGTGGGACTGAGGTGTCCCCACTTGAGCACTTCAGATTATTGAACTTTTTGAGTTCTGTGGACAGGATCTTGGGTATTCTTTACTTTTTTTTTTTTTTGGCTGACATCCACTTATTAGTGAGTTCATGCCATGCATATCCTTTTGGGTCTGAGTTACCTCACTAAGGATATTTTCTAAGTCCATCCACCTGCCTGCAAAACATCAGAAGAATGGATGTTTCTGTATCCATTCTTCTGTCGTGGAACATCTGGGTTGTTTCCAAGTTCTGGCTATCACAAATAAGTCCGCTGTGATTGTAGTGGACATGTGCCCTTGTGGCATGGTGGGCCATCTTTTGGGTATGTACCCAAGAGTAATAGAGCTGAGTCTTCAGGTAGATCTATTTCCAATTTTCTGAGGAACATCCAGATTGGTTACCAGAGTGATAGTACTAGTTTGCAATCCCAGCAGCAATGGAAGAGTATTACTCTTTCTCCACATCCTCTCCAACTTGTGTTATCACCTGAGATTTTTTATCTTAACCATTCTGATTACTGTAAGGTAGAATCTCAGAGTTGTTTTGATTTGCATTTCTCTGATCACTAAGGACTTTGAACATTTCTTTAGGTGCTTACTAGGTATTCGAGATTTCTCTGTTTGACTTTACAGTTTAGTTCTATACTCCATTTTTGATTGGGTCGTTTGGATTTTTTGGTAATTAGCTTCTTGAGTTTTTAATATATTTTGGATACTAGTCTTCTATTAGATGTGGGGTTAGTGCAGATTTTTTCCCCAATCTGTAGGTTGGCAATTTGTCTTATTGACTATGTCTTATTGACTATGTTCTTTGCCTTACAGAAGCTTTCCAGTTTCATGAGGTCCCATTTATCAATTCTTGATCTTAGAGCATGAGCTATTGGAGTTCTGGTTAGGAAATTTCCCCCTGTGCCAATGAGTTCAAGGCTGTTTCCCACATTCTCTTCTATTAGACTGAGTGTGTCTGGTTTTATGTCGAGGTCCTTGATCCACTTGGACTTGGGTTTTGTGCAAGTTGAAAAATATGGTTTTATTTTCATTTTTCTACATACAGACAGCCAGTTAGACCAGCACCATTTATTGAAGATGCTTTCTTTCTTCCATAGTTTTGATGTCTTTGTCAAAAATAAAGTGTCTGTAAGTCTGTGGTTTTATTTCTGGGTTTTTAATTCTATTCCATTGATCAACATGCCTGTCTCTGTACCAATACCATCCAGTTTTTATCATTATTGTTCTGTAGTAAAGCTTAAGGTCAGGGGTGGTGATTCTCTTAGCTGTTCTTTTATTGTTAAGAATTGTTTTCACTATCTGGGTTTTTGCCTTTCCAGATGGATTAGAGAATTGCTCTTTCCATGTCTTTGAATAATTGTGCTGGGATTTTGATGGTCATGGCATTGAATCTGTAGATTGCCTTTGATAGAATGGCCATTTTTATTATATTAATTCTGCCAATCCATGAGCATGAGAGATCTTTCCTTTTTCTGACATCTTCCTTGATTTTTTTCTTGAGATACTTGAAGTTATTGTCATATAGGTCTTTCACTTGTTTGGTTAGAGTTGAACCAAGATATTTTATATTATTTGTGGCTTATTGTGAAGGACATTGTTTCCCTAACTTCTTTCTCAGCCTGTTTATCATTTGTATAAAGGAAGAGTACTAATTTATTTGAGTTAATTTCATATCCAACTACTTTGCTGAAGTTGTTTATCAGCTAGAGAAGTTCTCTGGTAGAATTTTGGGGGTCGCTTATTTATACGATCATATCATCTGCAAATAGTGATATCTTTATTTATTCTTTGCCAATATGTATCTCCTTGATCTCTTTTTGTTGTCTTATTGTTCTAGCTAGCACTTTGAGTAGTATATGGAATAGATATGGGGAGAATGGGAATCCTTGTCTTATCCCCAATTTTAGTGGGATTACTTCAAGTATGTCTCCATTTAATTTGATATTGGCTGTTGGTTTCCTGAAAATTGCTTTTATTTTTCTAATACTTTAAACATGAAGGGGTGTTATATTTTGTCAAATGCTTTTTTTCTCATCTAAGGAGATGATCTTGTGATTTTTTTCATTTGAGTTTGTTTATATAGTGGATTATGTTAATGGATTTTCATATACTGAACCAGCCTTGCATCCCTGGGATGAAGCCTACATGATCATGGTGAATGATGGTTTTGATGTGTTCTTGGATTTTGTTTGCAAGAATTTTATTGAGTACTTTTGCATCAATAGTCATAAACGAGATTGGTTTGAAGTTCTCTTTTTTTGGTTGGGTTTTGTGTTGTTTAGATATCAAAATAATTGTGGCTTCAGAGAATGAGTTAGGTAATATTCCTTCTGTTTCTATTTTATGGAGTAGTTTGAGGAATATTGGTATCATGTCTTCTTTGAAGGTCTGGTAAAATTCTGCACTTAATCTATCTGGTCCTGGGCTTTTTGGTTAGGAAGTTTTTAATGACTTCTAATTCCTTATGCAATATGGGCCTTTTTAGATAGTTCACCTGCCCTTGATTTAACTTTGGTATGTGGTATCTGTCTAGAAAACCATCCATTTCATCTAGATTTTCTATTTTTGTTGAGTATAGGCTTTTATAGTAGAATCTGATGCTTTTCTGAATTTCCTCCATTTCTATTGTTATGTCTCCCTTTTCATTTCTGATTTTGTTAATTTGGATACTACCTCTGGGCCCTTTAGTTAGTTTGGCTAGAAGTTTATCTATCTTGTTGATTCTCTCAAAGAACCAGCTTTTGGTTTTGTTGCTTCTTTGTAGTGTTCTCCTTGTTTCTATTTGGTTGATTTCTGCCCTGAGTTTGATTATTTCCTGCCTTCGACTCCTCTTGGGTGAGTTAGATTCTTTTTTGATCTAGAGTTCTCAGGGTGCTGTTAAGTTGTTAGTGTAAGGTAACTCCAATTTCTTTACCAGGACACTTATTGATATTGATTTTTCCTTTTAGCACTGCTTTCATCCCATAAGTTTGGGCATGATGTGTCAGCATTTTCATTAAGTTCCAGGAAGTCTTTAATTTCTTTATGTCCTCCCTGACTAAGTTATCATTGAATAGAGAGTTGTTCAGTTTCCACATGTATGTGGGCTTTCTGTTATTTTTGCTGTTATTGAAGATCAGCCTTAGGCCATTGTGATCTGATAGGATGCATGGAATTCTTTCACTTTTCTTGTATTAGTTGAGAGTTGTTTTGTGACATATGGTCAGTTTTGGAGAAGGTATTATGAGATACTGAGAAGAAGGTGTATTCTTTTGTTTTAGAGTGAAATGTTCTGTAGATACCTGTTAAATCCATTTGGTTCATAACCTCTATTAGTTTCACTGTGTCTCTGTTTAGTTTCTGTTTCAATGACCTGTCCATTGGTGAGAGTAGGAGGTTGAAGTTCTGTCTCCCATTATTATTGTGTGAGGTTCAGTGTGTGTTTTGAGCTTTAGTAAAGTTTCTTTTATGAATGTGGTTGCCCTTGCATTTGTCATATAGACATTCAGAATTGAGACTTTCCCTTGATGGCTTTTCCCTTTGATGAATATGAAGTATCCTTCCTCATCATACTTGATAACTTTTGGTTGAAAGTCTATTTTATTGGATATTAGACTGGCAACTCCAGCTTGTTTCCTGGGACCATTTACTTAGAAGGCCTTTTTTTCTATCCTTTTAGTCTGAGATAGTGTCTTTCTTTGTTATTGAAGTGTATTTCTTGTATGCAGCAAAATGCTGAATCTTGTTTGTGTATTCAATTTGTTAGCTTATATCCTTTTATTGTTGAGTTGAGCCCACTAATATTGAGAGATATTAAAGAGAAATGACCGTTGTTCCTGATATGTTTGTTTTTGTAGTTGGTTTCATGTGCTTGTGGTTCTCTCTTTTTGGCTTTCTTGTGAGATGCTTAATATCTTGTCTTTTCTTTGGTGTAATTACCTTCCTTGTATTAGGGTTTTCCTTCTAAAATCCTCTGTAGGGCTGGATTGTTAGATAGATACTATTTGAATTTGGTCTTGTCCTGGAGTATTTTGGTTTCTCCATCTATGTTGATGAGAGTCTTGCTGGCTAAAGTAGCCTGTGCTGGCATTTGTGTTCTATTATTGTTTGCATGGCTTCTGACCAGACTGTTCTGACTTCAGTCAGGCTTCTGACTGTTCTGGCATTCATAGCCTCTTTTGAGAAGTCTGGTATAATTCTGATAGATCTACCTTTGTATGTTACTTGGTCATTTTCCCTTGTACTTTTAAATATTTTCTTTGTTTTGTGAATTTAGTGTTCTTGTTATTATGTGACGAGAGGATTCTCTTTTTTGGACCCATTTATTTGGTGTTCTATAGGCTTCTTGTACATTTATGGCCATCTCTTTCTTTAGGTTGGTTAAGTTTTCTTCTATGAGTTTGTTGAAGACATTTTCAGGTCCTTTGAGCTGGGAATCTTCATTCTCCTCTATTCTGATTATGCTTAGATTTGGTCTTTTCATTGTGCCCTGAAATTCCTGGATCCTTTGGGTTAGGAGTTTTTTACATTTTGAATTTTCTTTGACAGTTATGTCAATCTCTTCTATAGTATCTTCTACACCTGAGATTCTCTCTTCTGTCTTTTGTATTTTGTTGGTGATACTTACATCTTTAATTCCTGACCTCTTTCCTAGGTTTTCTATTTCCAGATTTGCCTCCATTTGTATTTTCTTTATTGTTTCTACTTCCACTTTTAGATTTTGAACTGCTTTGTTCAGTTCCTTCACCTTTTTGATTGTGTTTTCCTTTATTTCTTCAAAGGATTTAAGAAAGTTAGATTGTAGCCTGAATCTAACTATTTAAGGTTTTCCACCTGTTTAACCTGTGTTTTCTTGTATTTCTTTCAATGAGTTATTTATATTCTCTTTAAAGGACTCTACTATTTTCATGAGTTAGGATTTTCGGTCAGCTTCCTGATTTTCAGATGTGTTGGTGTATTTAGGGCTTGCTGTGGTGGGAGAATTAGGTTCTGATGATGCCCACATATATTGACTTCTGTTGTTTAAGGTCTTATGCTTGCCTCTCACAATCTGGTTATCCTTGGTGTTTGGTGGTCAGGGTGAGTCTGCCTCTTTTGTCCCTGGGTTGCTTCAAGTTTCCCAATAGGACTATGGCCCTGGCTGTAGCAGACTACCTGTGGGGCCTTCCAACTTGGGGTTCTCCAGAAGAACAGAGAAGCGGCTGATCTGTTGCCCTGGCTACAGTAGATCTCCTGGGAGGCCCTCAAACTGCTGGGTCTTCAGAGGAGCAGTCAAGCTGTTGTTCTGTGTAAAGATGTTCTCTGGGGATCCTACAGACTATGGTTTATGTTTCTGTGAACAGCAGAACTCCTGGGAGGCTTTGAGTCTGTTGATTCAGTTGCCCTGCATGTCACAGAGCCCCCGGGATATCTTCAGACTTTGGTGTCTATTGTTCAGTTGCTGTACAGTTGTACAGAGGGCCTCCTGGGATACCTTCAAGCTGTGGTGTCTTCAGGGGAGCAGACCAGCTGGTGATCAGCTGCTGGGTGGCCCTGTGTGCAGTGGATCTCCTGGGATGCCTCAGGCTGTGGTGTCAGTTGCCCAACTGTTCTGAGTTCAGAGGATCATCTCGGATGGCTGAGGATATGGTGTCTACTAGTCTCTGAGTGCAGCAGATCCTTTAGGATGGGTCAGGATATGGCACAAGACATATCCTTGTTCTTCACAGACAAGCTAGCAATCTGCCCCAGCAGAAAGCCCATAAGTCTTTTTTGATAGGGTTGAGGACCAATGATCTTTCCCCCCC
>JADRCC010568605.1:0-12354 GCA_019843855.1 Hylomyscus alleni
GGGTCAGTCACACCAGGGCAGAGCATAGGTAGGAAACAGAAGAGAGGAAACCCACAAGGATACATGACGAGGGTGACATGTGCTGAACTTCTACATATGTCTGAGCCGAGCATGTGTGCATGTGTGCGTGTGTGTGTGTGTGTGTGTGTGTGTGTGTGTGTGTGTGTGTGTGTTTGCATATGCAGTCCCCTTGAGTGTGCCTGCTGTCCTGTGCCACTGGAACACTTATGCCCATCAATGAGAAGAGGAGAGAGCAGAGGCCTCGGGACTCACTCCACTACAAATGACAGAGTCAGGACACAACACAAATCTAATCTCTGTCCCTGAGTTTTTGACCAACAACTGAAGTAAGAGTCCCTGCTCACTCTGCGAAGAGGGAGCCAAGTCTCAAGGAAAGAACAGTTTGCTGAGTCTCTGAGTCCAATTGCTACAGCAGTGGAGTGTGCACTGCAGGCCAATGACAGCTGCCCTGCAGTATGTATGCCCGGCAGTCTGGCAGTGGAGGCGATGCCCAGCTAAGTCTCCGGTGCTGCAGCTTTTCCTCCCAGCTGGAGTCTTCATTACTGGGTCTAGCCTTAAACCTAAACTATGGTCAAGAAAATAAAATGCTAAAATGGTCTATGTGGCCAATAAGCCACAGTAACCAAGTCTATTTTAGAACCTGCTTTAGCAGTCTTAGGCTGCATGTTGTCACTTCTGTGGTATTTCCTTCATTTTGTTTTGCTTTTTAAAATGCACCTTTATGCCGCTGACTTCACCAGCTTCCATGGCAACAGCAGGGGAACAAATTACTAGGCCAGGAGTCAGGAAAAGGTCCAGTGCTGCAAATAACCCTACATGGAAGGTTTTTATTTATTTGTTTATTTTAGGTTGTCCGCTTTTGCTGAAGGGACTGTCCTTGTTTCTCCTATGCTCTATGGAAGTAAACTCTGGGCATCAGTTATACCTGTACAGTATGACCCATGCCCACGTTATACCTGTACAGTATGACCCATGCCCACATTATACCTGTACAGTATGACCCATGACCACGTTACATTGCTGTCCCAGGACAGCATGACGACATCTGTTAGTCTGTCCAAGTCTCCAAGACTTCCCAGTATTCACTGGCAATGTCCTATATGTGTCCATATGTCAATGAATTAATTTTCTTGTGTGTGTGTGTGTGTGTGTGTGTGTGTATGTGTGTGTGTGTGTGTGTGTGTGTGTGTGTGTGTTTGTGTGTGTTCTCATAATAAAATACAAGACTGGAGTAGCTTTAGGGAAGAGAGCTTCACAGATTTGTGGAGGGAGGTGGTCCACCATGGCAGACGGGTGCTCTGTAGTGTTGGTGGGAGTTTGAGTAGCTTCCTAATATTCAGGGGATGGGGATGAAAGAACTCAGGTTCGAAGTGAGTCAGGATCCTCAGCCTCAAGATCATCCCCTGGTGGCCTCCATCTGCCAGCTAGAGCCCCTGTCCCAAATGCTCCCAAAGAAAGAGGCCAGAGGAGGCCAGTGTTCAAACCCAGTGGGCTGTGCGGAGCTTTCCCAGTTACAACACACATTCTGCTGCTCCACTTGGTTGCCTCCTCCTCTCCACTCAGAGTGTTCAGTGCCCTCAGGTCTGGATATTTTGGACGAGACACATTAGGAATCTCATAAACAAAAGCGCCTTCTTGAGATAAGGAATACTGCAGAAGGAAGCTGAAAATAAGATGCATTCCTAATCTGTGTACTGCTAGGTGCCATGGCGACATGCTCCAGTCTTGTCTAAAGAGGGCCGCAGTGTAATCTGCTCTCAGACTCTGCCTTCCTTCACTCCCGTGCAGCTGCTGATCAGTAGTAGACACTAGCCACAGGAAGGAGACGCAAGGGTAGCATACATGGCAAATGTCAAATATTCACTGTCGAGGAATGTAAATTCTATCATAAGTATAATGGCATGATGCAAAATTAATATATTCTCACAAGTCATTTTGATACAAGTGGGTGGGGTTGCTCCAGGTCACACTCAATGGCCTGATTTAATTCTTGGAACCTGCATGGTGGAAGAAGAAAGCAGACACTTGCAGGCTGTCCTCGGACCTCCACAAATCTCCTGACATGTGCAAGCACACACAAACACACACACACACACACACACACACACACACACGGTTTTTATAGATTCATTTAATATGTATGAGTGTTTTGCTGCATATATGCCTGGTGATCACAGAGGTCAGAAAAGGCTGTCAGGTCTCCTGGAACTGGCGTTATAGACCATTGAGAGCTGCCATGTGGGTGCTGGGAATCAAACCCGAGTCCTCTGGAAGAGCAGCCAGTGCTCTTGGCACCTGAGCCCTCTCTCCAGTCTCACAGATGTAGTTTTTAAGAGCTTTAGGATGAGATACTGGAGGACAGAGCTAAGTCTAAACCCGAAATTTATTTGTGTTTCATATACACTTAATCTTCCTTTGTAACCTCAAAGCAATTTTATACCAATACTTAATATTTAAGCTTTGTGCATAAAAACAGAGCTTTGTGGTATAGTAATTTCCACTGGTTGCATAATGCCTGTACCCCAACAATTTCAGATTTCTGGTTTTGCATTAAGGATAATTAACTTCTGTCAATTGAATAGTGAGAGTATAATATTTTGGTCACACTAAGTTAGATAAAATATTATATTATTAAGAATTTCAGAAAACAATCATGGACTGTGTTTGAGCAGATTGCCTTCATGTAAAATTGTCAGAATCCTAGGCTAAATGAGAAATGAATCCATAAAAGGAATATAGGATCGGGATGCAGGAATTCAGTGTCCTGTGAGTGTATCTAATCCAGATTCTCTCCAAATTCATCATAAAGCACATTGCTTATTGTAATTAAACTCAAAGGGTTAAATTAAGAAGAAATTAAAAATTAAAAGAAAGGAGAAAGAGCAAAGAGAAGAAGGAAGATGTATGTACAAACTTAGCAGTGGATAAACAGACCAAAGGCAGATGGCCTTGGTCACTGGTGTGCTGGGTAAATTCTATTCAGTGCTCCAGAAAAGCTGCTGGCTGCCCACAGCAAACACCTGGGAAAGGCACTTTATGTCTCTTTTTTCCACTGGGTTTCCCGAGCCCCAGTGAACTCTTCTCTCTCCCTTCCTCCCTCTCTCTCTCCCGGACCCTCTCTCCCTCTCTCTCTGTCTCTCCCTTCCTCCCTCTCCCTGCCCCTCCCTCCCCCTCCCTCCCCCTCCTCCTCTCTCTCTGATGCCCCCTTGTTATATTCTAGTACCAGACAGTTCTAATCAGAATGGCATGTAAAAGTATCAATCCTGCAGAACCAAGGTGAGCTTCTGTCCCTGTGTGTTTTTCTAACTACCACATGGCTCCCTCGGAGGCTTTGGGTCTGTGGGTCCTTGAACTATGAGTGCTTCTATAGCATTACCTCCCCAGAGATGGTTTTAATTAGTGTACTTTCAAAAGAACCCTGTGGAGGATAGTACTCCAAGAGGACCAGGTCTCTACACCAGAGAGCTCAGGGAGCTAGCTTTGTGAGATAAGGAGGGTTACGCCTGTCATGGGACTCTGAACCAGGCCCATTGTCCAGCACTTTGCAGACACTGGATCCCCAAGGAAGGCCCACAGAGCCTTCCCTAAAACCAGTGTTCAGCAAAGAGGAAAGCACTTATGTAGTTCACTGAGATCATAGGCATACCAAGCTGCAGGCTTCTTTACAAATTGAGCCTAGGACCTGCAAGCAGAGGCCCCTGGTCACACGGCTGTTGTACTGAGGAGTACCTGCAAAGTTAAACTGAGGAAGGGAGGCGGTACACTCCTTTCTGCTTTCTGTCTTCCCGCATTTGTAGGTAGCTGATCAGACCATTCATAGACTGTGTGATAATTGTTCACTTAATAAACGATCCTGTGAGCCTCCTCACACTCACGGCCATGTGTCAAGCCATTCTTTGACCTGTGTCTCCCTAGGCTTGCTTTTCTAGTTCTTCATGCAAAGTGTCTGAAATGGAGGCTCACTCCCTGTGATGGTGAGGGAGTCTGAAAGGCTTAAGAAGCGAGCCTTTTTGTGGTTTCCTGGGAACACACATATGGATCCCTTGGTAACTGCTCTCAGAGAATGCCTTCTCTTTGGGTAAAGTAACCCTCAAGTGATATTTTTAAAACCTCTTTTGAAATAACTCCTTTTTGTTAGTCTATTTGTGGATAGCATGATCAAGGTTTGAAAGCCTTATCAGTCAGAGAGAGCAAGGGAATAAAATCTCTTCATTTTCCCAGCGTTAGTTTATGAACAAACCGGTGGGAATCTCAAGAGATAACTTGAACATGTTTTGAGAAACGGAAACATTTTAAAACAAATACACCTACTGCAAAGTGAGGGAGGCACTGGCTCTGTGGAAGATTCTGGAAAGATTTTACTTCTTTATGTTCACAATGGTCACCATAGACTAAACCCCAGTTCCTGGTGGTGTGTTCCTGATTGCATGTTAAAGAATACAAGGTAAAAATAAATTAAAATAGCTACCCCAAAATGCTAAATTGAACTCTGTGGTTTGGCACAAAATGTAGGATTTATGCTTAAAACTTTATTTTTAAGAGAAAAGCAACCCAGGGGAGGGAGAAACCACTGAAAACAGTAGTTTTTCTGCCAACTTAAGCTCCTGACCATCTAGAAGTCTGGCAAACGAACGTTCCACAAACTCCAAGAGCCAAGTAGCAGCTCTGGGAGGCCTGAGAGTCGGCACATGCGCAAATACCTGGCTGGAGTAGTCCTCATCTGGGTTAGTTTCTGAACCCCGCATGCAGGCAGAAAGGCCCCGTAGCCTTGATGTGCTGGAAGCAGCACATGCAATCCCCACACCAGCAAATCCTCCGGAGCAGCCAAGGCCCACGCATGCTCAGTGCTGCTCTCTACGCCAACTGCTTCCTCAGCATCGATTAGGAAGCCAGGAGGCCTGGCTGAATATCTCTCCTACCATCTGGGTACAAATAATGGAGCAGTTACACGGATGCGCGTGGAGTCTGGTAGTCCCGCTCACTCACCTTATAACACCCGGTACTGCCTTGCATGGTGTGGGGCTGGCCGACTCTCCCTGCATATGTGTAGCTTTGGAAGATGAAAATACTACTGGAAAAAAAATTGTTCAGACAACCCCTTGATGTCTGACTACTAACTCTGAGTTAGTTAGCTCTGTGAACATGCGCTGGAAGTCACCAGCTACAGCAAAGAAGGACCTGGGACCCAGAGCAAAGAACTTGCATGTTTTCTTAGATGGAAGACATGCCATGGGTATCGGGTTGGTCTCCTATGGCAAGCTGTCTTAATGTAGTTAGAAATGAAGTTAATTACCGGGCAGTGGTGGCGCACGCCTTTAATCCCAACACTTGGGAAGCAGGTGGATTTCTGAGTTCGAGGCCAGCCTGGTCTACAGAGTGACAGGACAGCCAGGACTACACAGAGAAATAACAATAAAAAGAAATGAAGTTAATTATTCAGAGAGAGATAAACAGTGAATGCAGAAGAAGAGAAGAGAAAAGAAGGAGGAAGTGAGGAGGAAGTGGGGGGAAAAGCTATCAAGACAATGGGAAACACTAGATAATGCAATGGGAAGAAAGGCAGCACAACCGACCCTCACCATTAATAGAATACGGCAGCCATGTCCAGCTCTGGTCAGGACATGTCACAGGTATACTTCTCCAGTGCTTACTGTCATTGCAAAGTCAGAATCAACCTTCCGTGCTGGAGATAAAGGTACATGACCTCACCCTCTGCCTAAAAGCAGGAAATGATCCTTAACCCTAGCTTTCAAGATCGCTAAAAATGGTGTTTGCAACTGAGGCCTGGATGGGCATGCAGGGCCATCTGGGGCATTTTGGGGGGTGTCCCAGATGGAGTGAGGAGACCACTGGCCTCCAGTGGGTAAAGTCAGGGATCCTAGTCAAGTCATGATAATCAGGTAGGTACCAGCTGGCACTCATACCTGAGTGCAAATTAGCGCTTCCATTGGTTTAGACCAGGGCAGGATAGTTGAAAGATAGTGCTATCTTCCTGATGTTTCCCTTTTTGATCCACTGCCCCTCGGAGCCATGCTTTCAGAGCAGTTAAATCCGAAGGCTTTCTAGTAAATCTGTTTGCAAGTCTAAGCCTCGTGTGATCATTCGGCCTCCCCAGTCACCAAGGCTCTAATACAGGGCAGGAGGTATCTGTCATGTAAACTTCTCCTGGGGATTTACAAGTATACAGTACAGTCAGGAGGATGCAGCCGGGAGGATGGCTCTCTTCAGGTTTTATCCTGAAGACAGTGGTGGAAATGAGGACCTGCTCAGCGAGACAGACCACAGGAACCACAGTGGCAAAGATATCAAACCTGATGGAAGAGTTGGGGAGACCAGGATCCCACCCCTCACTGAGAGGCTGGGGTGAACTGGTGACCCTGCAAGGGCAAGCTTAAATAACAGAAAGTTGTAGATAAGCCCCATGCTACTTTCAGGCCTAAAATTACGCCCCCTGCAAGCTTGGGGTATGGTTAGACCTAAACAAGGTTGGCCCTCACAGAGAGTCTTCCTCATCACCCCAGCTCTCTCAAGACGAAAAGTATCACCTGCCAAGCCTGTCCCCTTAAGTCTTCGTGCTGTCACCTATCTGATGCACACCACAGCCCCTGCCAAGCACCCTGGCTTTCCCTGACTCTTGCACCTTAGCTAGCACCTCACTCATGAGTGCCACCTACTGGCTAAAGGAGAAAGAGCAGACAATGGTCCAAGAAAGGAAGTTATTTGTTCCTAATTCCAAATTCTGGCCCGAAAACCTTGTTCTGAGAGGCTTTGCTAACGCCAGATATAACAAAGCTGTGTTTGTCTGTTTTTAAGTTTTCTAACTAAGATGTAAAATTATGTTGCTGCAGGACTGCACTGACCTGGAACGGGGTGGAAATTAGTGTCTGTACCAGGACAAGTGGAATGGTAGGCTTTCAAGACTGCTAGAGGGAGACTTTAAGCTTTTCCAGTAGCTAAGGAGGTGCTGGTGGCTACCCCAGCCCCCTGGGCTGGAAAGATAGTAGGAGACCCACTTCCTGCCTTCAGCTGTATGTCCTCCCCAAGTGATAGCAGCCCAGCTTGCTTTCCCACGCATTTCCTGTGCTGGTCCAAAGAGAATTGAACAGATTATCAACATGAACCCATTCAGAAGTCAGAAAATTAGGATTTTTTTTCATATTTATTAGAGATTACTTATTTCCAATTAGGACTCCAATATAAAAATCCTACATCTAGTAGACTTTGAAACATGGCCGAGCTTAAAAGCCCAGTGTGACTGCCCAATTTATACCCAGTTAAGAAAGCAATATCATCAAGAACTTGGCTCTGAATCCTGTGTTCCCATTTTGTTTGCTGAGAAGAGAGGTATTGACTTGTTCCTAGTAAATTAGCTGCTACCATCCTTACTTAACTGCTTCCTAGGTGTGAGGTTCCCTTTGAGCACATACCGTCTTACCGGTGCTCTGTGCATTGGAACTAGAAGAACCTAAGAGGCTCCCAGCCAGAGCTGCATGGCATACCTGAGGTGGCAGGGTTCATGCCTGTGAACACTGATCATATGTACATGCATGTGTTCATGCCTATGGATACTGATTACATGTACACGCATGTAATGTAATGTATGTACATGCATGTAATGAGTGTTCGTGGCATGCAGAGTCTGGTCCCAGGATTACACATGAGGTTCTGAGAGAGGACCAGTTGGGAATCTTCAGAATCCCCTAAACAAGAACAACATGGCAGAAATTCTGCACAGAGATGGCAGACCTGAAATTTAGGGGGACAACATGGGAGTGGAAGGCAGAGGTAAGGACTCCACGAGCAGCCCCCCCCACCCCCCACCCCCCGCTCTCTCTTCTCTCACCTCACAGACTGTCTGGGAATGCAGTTCAGATATCTGACCCTGTATTTGATAAATACTAAGACAGTGAATATCCATTTGGTCACTGTTAACAATGGCTTTATTAATTAAGCCTCTTGCCTCTAACAAGTTTAGCTAAAATAATTAAGTTAGGGCTGAGGATTTTAGTAGATGGAAGGGAACTTTGCTCTGAAACTTGTGTCTGGCTTTTCCTTCCCTCCAAAGAGTGTCCAGTCAGGATGAGAATGAATCCCATAAATAACGTGTTTTCTGTTCCTACCTCCATGCTCTATTGAGAACACCATTCACTGTTCTTGTGGCGAGTTCCTTCCTTCAACAATCAAACCACTGTCCCTGAGACTTGGCAAAGCCCGCTGACACAAGCAACAGTGAGGGAAATGTTTTAACAGCTCTGTTAATGCAGCAACAGAGGTATATTGTTATCAAACAGACATTTCAAGTGAAGCCACTGCTGCTTCCCAGGCCCACCTGCTCGGCTCTGAGGCTGGGCTGGCTGGCTGGGCCCAGGCCAGCCAGGCAGAGGATGAGGTGTCGCAGGGACTGTAGAGAGTGGGGACTTGGAGTCTGAGTAAGTTGACTGGGCTCCTAGAGTCTGGAAGTTGTGGTAAATTGCTTCATATTGGAAAGCCTCTGGTGCTTAGCGCTTGCCTGGCACGCAGTGAGCACTCAATAAACGGCAGTGATTTCTTTCTCTTTGATTTCTTTTTCTCTAGTTTGATTCCTGTGTGTGGCAGAAATCTTAGATGTGCAGGAAGAGTTTCTACACAAGTAAACACACTGAGATCAAAATACAGACTTGCTCAGTCATGCTAGGTGCCTTTGTCCCTTTCTTCCTAACAGCCCACATCACATCAGAAAAAAAAAAACAAAAAAACAAAAAAAAAACATCCCAATGTCTGATACCATACAGGCATTTGGCCCTTCTGGAAATTTCTTTCATACTCTTGTGAGATTGGTGCCCCTCTCTTGGCTTCGCATCTCTCCTCATGTCGATTTGGGGGCCAGCAGGCTGCTGTCTTATTGAGCTGTACTCCACTGTATGGGAAAGCCAGCATGCATTGATCCATTCTGCTGCAGATAAGCTTTGGGCTCCTTCTAGTTCAGGACTACAGGGCACAAAACTGCTAGGAACCTTCTTATGTTTCTCTTATTATTTTTTATAGACATGGTCTGAGTCTGTTTCCATCATTACTGGGAGACAGTCTGCTCCTAACCCATTTTCCTTTCTGTGTTTCTCATCTATCACTGCACCTCAGTGACTCTACTCAAATACTGGCTGTGGCAATTTTTAATTTGTTCCATGATTGCAGTTGTCTCTGTCCAGATTCCAGCACCTAGCTTTTAAAAAAGTATCCCATGGATTGGTCGAAAACCCCATCAGGATATCTCTGATTCACTTTTTTGACTGGAGATATAAAATGATTGATTTATAAAAATCAACAGCTTCAGGTTGCTTCTTTTAAGAGTTATTTCTTTTTTAATAGTTTATTTATTTTATGTGCATCGGTATTCTGCCTGCATGCATGTCTGTGTGAGGGTGTCAGATCCCCTAGAACGTGAATTACAGGCAATTGTGAGCTACCATGTGGGTGCTGGAAATTGAACCCAGGTCCTTTAGTTAAGAACAGCCAGTGCTCTTAATCGCCAAGCCATCTCTCCAGCCCCCTAAAGTTATTTCTTTAGAATTAACTATAGGTTTATTCTAAACCTATAAATTTTTACATATAAGGTCAAAATTATGTATTGGAGTACCAGGCTAATGTGAAATCTGGCTCGAAGTGCTTAATCTGGCCAGAGGAGATGCTCAGACAGAATAGAGACAGTCATAGCACCAGCACAGGATGTGTTCACTGCAATAAGAGTGAGTCTTCAAGAGGTCGCCACAGAGAACCCAGGACATTTCATCGTCCTCTTGAAGCACAGAGCCACACCCCAAACCTGGAGACATTGCCCCACCCCTAGCAAATGCAGACTTCTGGGCCTTAAGTCTACCAGCATTTCTGAAGTGAAGACATTGCATGAAGCAACATGCTTCACATTTGAACAAAGTTGTGATGGCAGGCATGCCCCTTGACCAAGGCTACTGGATGGAGAGTTTCCTCCAGTAATAGAAGAAGCAATGTTTTCTACTCCTGTGCCCTTAACATCAAGTTGAACTCTGACTCAGCTATGGTGGCCTCTCTTTTAAACTTCAGTGGAAGAACATTTAGCTTTTACCAAGTCACAGGGGAACAGTGAAACACCAAGGAATTTCATCTGAAAGCTTTAAGTCAAGGATACTCGATTCAAAACAAATAGGGAGGTGCTTGTGCAAGCCTAGATGTGTAGAACTGGACCTTGTTCCTCTCAGTCTCAGACCTGCTAAGGCTTAGGGCTACTTTGAAGATCAGCAAAGATGCCCAGTCCACAGTAGAAGCTCCCTGGAATGAAAGATGTGAAGTAAATGACAGCACATGTTGGTTACAGGCTGGAGGCATATGGTTGGATATGGGCTGGAGGCTGTTCTATAAAAAGCATATTTCTCTCTGTTTCTATGTATGTGGGTACCTGAGGCCTTCTATTGTAAAGCTAGGTAATTGTCTCATCCACTACACAAGATCATGCGCCCCCTCCCTCCTGCACATATTTTAAATATCATTATTTAAGATTCATACAGTACACCAGCCTGGGAAGTCAATCTTTGCTGTTTACCTGTTTTTATACTCCCGAGGTCTAGAGATTGTACAGTAAAATATCTTCTTTAATTTGAATATTTATGCTCACATTTGATCTTTTTAAACAAATTCACTGTAAGTATGAAAACAAGAACTCGAATTGAGCCAACCAGTCTCACTAGTTAGAATAAAGGCTGTAATTGCAAAAACTCAGCCAATCAAACCCTCTTTCCTGGCACAGCTCACGCTCCACTCCGTGTTTTGAATCAATGGCGTGGGACTGTGCACAGCACCACCTTCCTCCTGCCCACGGGGTTTCCACTGACGTAAGTGGGAACCCAGGTTGCCAAATGCATGACCCCAAGTAGGCTCCTCACCAAAGCCAAGGCACAAAGGGAATCTGTCTGAAACCTCAGGTGCTACAGCTTTCCCGAGGCCATCGAAGGAACTTAATCCCCTGTGCTAATGAGCTTAATAGGTAGATTTTAATTAGAGAAGCCATTCATCTGTGACTTCCCATCTAGAGCCACAGCGAGGTTTCGGCAGAAACCCCTTTTTACCTGGATGTTTGAAAATAGAGAGGGTTAAAAAGGTTAAGGGGAAGACTCAGTGGGAAAGCAAGCATGAGACCATGCAGGTGTGAGAACCTGCGTTTAGACCACCTTAGAATCCAAGCCAGTCTGGATGGAGTAGCATACAGCTGTGACCCCAGAACTCCTGCAGAGACTTGGGAGGCAGGAACAGCAGAATCCCATCAAGTTTTCATGCCAGCTAGCCTGGAAGATGCAAGGACTAGCAATAAGACAAGATGGAAGGCAAGGACCAGCAACACAGTCATATTCTGATTTCCACATGCCTGTCATGACATGTGCATTCTTGTACTAACACACATACATAATATATTCATCATATGCACAAACATATATCCACACAGATTCATCATACATGCAAACACATACAAACATACATACACATCATTCACATACATACTACAAACAAACAAACAAAGGCAAGCAGAGCCAGGCATAGTGCTGCTTGCCCATCATACCAGATCTCAGGAGGGGTGGGGGTAGGAGAGACTAAGTACCACGCCAGAGTTGTCTATGTGAGGATTCAGAGCAAATGCCAGCTGCATATGGGTTGTCCCATGGATGCTCAGGGCTGTGCATAGTGACATGTTTGCTCAGCCATCATTCTCTGACCACTGATGTGCCCTTGACTGTCACTCAGTTTAGAAGATTGTGTTGTAGTCCTAATAAAGCAAAGGAATCCAGAGTAAAAAGGAGAATGAAGCTGTGTGTGTACCAGTTGCACAGCAAGTTAAAGTAACCTTTTATTATTATTATTATTACTATTGAGACAGGGTTTCTCTATGTAGCCCTGGCTGTCCTGGAACTAATTCTGCAGACCAGGCTAGCCTCGAACTCAGAAATCCTCCTGCCTCTGCCTCCCAAGTACTGGGATTAAAGACGTGCGCCACCACCACTCAGAGGGTAAAGTAGCCTTTGAGAGGAGGGAGGGAGAGAGAGGAAGAGGCTATGGTAGTCTGGAAAAGTCTGGAAAGGATGATTACGGATATGGAAGATTACAAACCAACCAAGTAAGGTAGTTAATTGCTCTTTACTGCATCTGATTTATGTCTTAGCCATGCTTTTGTTTTGAATTTGAGGGTTGCTACAACTTTCACAGAATTTACAGAGGGACTGTCTTGATTCCCACTGGAGCGGAGAACTTTGAGTGAGGTGAGTTGCTGCTTACTTAGGTAGTGCGTTCTCTCTCTCTCTCTCTCTCTCTCTCTCTCTCTCTCTCTCTCTCTCT
>JADRCC010568606.1:0-12015 GCA_019843855.1 Hylomyscus alleni
CACATGCATAGAAGTCAGGGTTCAGCAAGGTTGACAGAGCATGACTCAAGGCCTAGACACCTAACTAGTTCTATGACTTCAAAGACATCCTCTTCTACAGTGAAGCCTAGTCCATCTCCCTGCAGGCACACTAATCCATCTCCTGAGACAGCCAGTGGGAGATGTTTTGTTCCCCATAGATGTGCAACTGCTAACTGTTGTTACTATCAACACGTGGTGAATATGTATGCACTAAGTGCTTACTACACACCAGAGATAGTTTTGAAGGGCTGAGCATGCGAGCATGCACAACATGCACATGTGTGAGAACATATACTCTACTCCTCACTTGTTTCACTGTGCAGGGACCTCTATTGAGTACACACTTCTAGCCTTACCTCCATCCCCACCCTTCTTCACTCCCTGCCCCAGATCCAAGGGTCACTTATCTGATGGGCTCCTCTAGGAGACACACTAGGCTTGCTAGGCCAGGCTCCACCTGGTGCAGAGCTAGGTTGCCTGCAGAAAGTTGCCATCCAGCTGTTGTGTGCTCTTACCACCTGGTCCTGCAGCCAGGCAGGATCTGGCCAAGTGCCATCCGTGTTCAAACAAATGACTCCAACAATTCCACAGACAGTGTGCACAGCCTTTGCCCAGATCTGAAGCTAGTCCTGCCATAGGCTTGCACACCTGTTAAGTTCACTGGGCCCTCACTTGATGCCGCCGGGTAGGTTTTATTAGCCCCATCCCCATTCGCCAGGTGAGCATGTTGAGGCTTAGACAGCCAATTAAGCTGCCCTTGTCAGATGCCGACGACAAGCTCTAGGAACAGTATCTAACTCCTCAGTGGGTCACACCTATACTACTTAAGACACTGTCACATATCTGGTGGTTGCCCACAAAGGCTGTGACCCAGGCACTCCCAGGGAGTCTCCTGGGCCTTGACAAGCTGATATGGACTTCAAACCAACACTCCACCCCTCCTCTGAAAGCACAGGATTGATTAACAACCAAAAACTCGATGTGACCTCAAGTTCACATAACCCATCTTTCTTCAAATATGTTTCTTTTATAACACTGTTGTGTGAGTGTGTTCCCTTTTCAAATTAAATATCAAAATAATTTGGGCTTCTGGCATAAAGAAGATAAGGAAACTTTAAAAGGCAAAAAAAAAAGTCTCTAATCTGAACATTTGGTTATAGTAATGCACATAAATATTTACTTGGGGGTTTTATTTAGTTATTTATGTGTTTTAATGTTTTGCCTCTATGTTTATAAATGTACTGTGTGTGTGTCTAATGCCCACAGAAGCCAGAAGACGATGTCAGAATCCCCTGGAACTGGAGTTACAGAGAGGTGCAACCTACCTTATGGGTTCTGGGAACCAAATCTAGGTCCTCTGATAAGTCAAGGCAGTGGACCTCTGTGAGTTTGAGACCAGCCTTGTCTACATAGTAAGTCCCAGGACAGCCAGAGCTATGTAGAGAGACCCTGTCTTAAACAAACAGACAAAAACAAAACAAAACAACCAACAACCAGGAGTTGTTGTGGAGGAGTGGGTGTTCTTAACTACAGAGCCGACTCTCTAGTCCCTGATTGGTGGTTTTCTTCTTGTTATTGCTACATCTATCTATTTACCTATCTGTCCATCCACCCACCCACCCACCCAACCATCCACTGTGTGTTCTTCTACCTTGTAGTTCCTGGGGCTTGAACTCATGTCGCCAAGCTTGGAAGTGAGCGCCCTTACAGGCTGAGCCACCTCTGGATCCTACTGCACATATTAAACATGTGTTTATCAGCCCTGGGGCCTTGGTGAGGAGTCATAGAGAGCAGCCCCTTCCATTCTGTGCCTGCAGAGCCTCCTGGCAGCCGCTGGGAACTGACAATCCCCACCTTCCTCCTGGGCTGGCTTGATATGGGGTAAGGCCTGCACCCAGATGTCCTCTCCCTGGGAAAAGCCCTGACCTGCCCATGTGCCTGGATGACAAAGCCACACACAGCAGCTGCAGGATAACAGTTACCGCTCTGCAGTCTGAGGGGGGCTGCAACTGTCTGAGGTTTCACAACAGGTCTGGAGGACAAGTATGAACCCAGAAGCCTGGACTTGAGGTTCAAAGCTGCCTCAAGGCTCCAGTCTCCCAGGGACTTAAAGCCTGTTTCTTGTCAACAACACTGGCCAGAGCAGCACATATGCAAACAGCATGTACATAGGTGCCCAGGACTGTCAGAATCTTTCACAAACATGAGCTCTTATGTCACCCTGTGTCATCAGGAACTAATGACAGCTCCACAAAGCCTTCCCACATGACAGTTTCCCCCCAAACACATTAGGTCAACAGTTCACTGACTGCAGATGTGGAATCCATGGGATGGTTAATCCTAGCTGCCAATGGGACGTGATCTAGGTCACCCAGGAGACCAGCCTAGGGTGTACCTGTGAGGCATTATCTAGACCAGGTTAATCAAGGAGAGAAAATGCACCCTGAATAGGCAGCCCCTACTCAAGGGCCTGGGGTGTCACTGTACAAAAGGAGAAAGCTAGCTGCTCCCAAGCAATCTTCTCTCTGTTTCCCAACTATAGATATAATGTAACCAGTCACCTTAAGCTCCTGTCCTCACAGTGGCCCCCACCATGGCAGACTGTGTCCCTTCAAACTGTGAGCCAAGATACAGCTTCCCCCACACATATTGCTGCTTATCAAGTATTCCATCTTTGCAATGAGAAAATAATGGATGCACTGTGGACAAGGAGAGCCAACTCTGTGGAACTGACTGACACTGGCACTAGGGGGTACAGATGCTTGCCCAACATTGCATTCAGCTGGCAAGCAGTGGCAAGCATCCTGGGAGAGTTTGATTCCACAGTCTCTGACCTTGCCTAGGGTCCCTGCACTCCCCTGGAGGCTTGGAAAGCTTCCAGAGCATATGCTGACTCAAGTTAGGAAATCAGCTGAAGGTCTTCTCCCTGCCCCAGGTTCCTCAAGAGTTTCATACCAGTGTTAGGATCTAAACCTAGGCCCAAATGTCCACCCTCCAGCACCCTGTCCAGGGATTGCAGGCCCAAAATTGGAGCTGCTCCATGGTGGGACTCCTAGCTTAACAAGGAGAGTTGGGCTAGGGCCCAAAAGAAGCGCAGGCCAAGAGGTTAGATGGGTAGCACTTTCCAAACTGCCCAGGTGGCCTGTGGATAATGCCTGGCCTAAGCATCCTGGAGGATACCTTTGCCTCCCCCTAGCCCAAGACACCCCACCCCCCCGTAACTGCCAGCTGCTTCCAGGAACGTGCCTTTGGCTGAGCAAGGGTTCACCAAGGGGGATACAGAGGTCCCTCACTGAGCTGGGACTGTAGGAAGTCCTTGTTCCCCTCTCTGTAGACTAAAGGCCAGGCTTCATGGAGAAGCAGAAGCCCTGTGTGAAACCATGAAAGCCCAGGCAGCCTACTTCCCTCTTGGTGGAGGTTCTAGGCCCTGCTTCCTCAATGTGTGATCTCTCTATATAGTCCCAAGGATCTCACAGGGAGCTGAATCCAACTGAAGTGCCCCCCAAAACCCTTTACTCAATTAGCTGTCATTTCCTGAGTGTCCACCGTAGGCCAAGATACATAAATAGACAAGGTAGTCCCTGCCCAGGGGACCCTTTTTTTTTAACCACAAACCTGCAGGACCAAAGGGAAGTTAAGTCATGGGGTGGGGGGACCCAGGTAGAAGAGCCTAGAAGCACCCAACACTTAGAAATGACGAGTGTCATGGACATCTCATGTGTTCATAATGGAGGGGCACAGAAGGCAGGGCAGAGGACACACTGAGGAAATGTCCCTGGTGGAACTGGAGCAAAGCAGCCAGATGCAGACCCTAAACACAGTTCTCAGACTCTGAGCATCTGCCCCATGCTGTGTATAAAATGCTGTTTCCCACGCAAGTATCTGCGCTACCTTACACCGTCCCACAAAGCCATAACCACCATCACCACCATGTCCCGGACTCACATACAGTCTGAGAAACAGTTACAGAGCTAGGAAATGAAACTCCAGAGTGGAATGTTGGGCTACATGCCATACTGTGTGCTAGGCCATGTGCCATACTACGTGCTCAAGCTCCATCGGGCAGAATAAAGGGACAGACTAGGAAAGAGCACAATTACTCACACTAAGGGCATTGCTCAGCCCGCTGCTGAGTTCTGGGTGCATGTATGTGTCACCTGAACACCCAGGTTAGCAGCAGAGCCAGGAAGGGACTCCCAGAGAGAAGAGGGAAGTTATCTACGGTCACACAGTGGACAAACACCAGAGCTGGACTTTGTGACAAGACCAGAACACAGGCCTCTGATCCTCTCAGCTGCTTCTATGTGTCTGTCCTGTGCGTCTGTCATCGGCTAACAGGAAACACACTGTGGTGCAGGGGAATCCCGGGAGTGAGTCAGGAGTAAGTCAACTGGACAAATCCCAGCTGGACCCTGCGGGGCAATGGCTTCGGGGTTGACTCCTCTCAGTAAGACAGCACCAGTGGCTGAGAGGAGCAGAGGAACACATCCAGACCACTGGGCCCTGTTTACCTCTGGGTTCTCCCTTCTGGCTTCTCAGACTCATGATGGTTCTTTCCTGCTGAGATGAAACAGGTCACAACCCCATCCTGTCCCACAGAGGGGTCTAGGCTGAGCAGGCTGGGTTCTACCCACCCTTCCCACCAGCGGCCTCTTGCAGAGCCAAGTCCTGGCAGTTTGATGCTGATTGTATCATGGTTACAGCCCAGCTTCCCACAGAGGAAGTGGGCATCATGGTTTAGAGCAGAGGCCTAAGCTAACCTCTCGATAAAGGAGAACCAGTAGGCCTCAGACACTTTAACACCAAAACAATGCTCAGGGCTTAGGCTGCCAGGTCAAGTGCCACCCCACCCCCCAATCTATGAGGATCTGACCCTGTTTGGCCCTCAAGGGAAAACGAGTGGCTCCCTAAGGTGGAGGGAGTTGCCAGCCAGTGGGAACTTCTGCTTCTAAACTAAGGGGCTCTCCTGTATGTCAAACTTCAGAGCAGCCTCAGAGAACCAAAATCTACCCTTTGTGGGACTCTTGTGCCCAAATGACTGATCCTTCTTCACTCCTGCCTTTTCTGGGCTGAGCAGGGAAGCCTGGGTTCTTTTCCTTACCATTCTCATCAGTTACTCACTGCTAATTGGCACAGGCTCCCTGAATTGGTCCAGACTCCACACCTTCATGGATGAACACAAGGTGTTTCTGTCACTCAACAGCATCTGCCCTCCCGTGACTACCACCCACTTAGTGTGGTCACCTCTGAGCCCTTGACTGTGCCCCATGGGCAGGGCATAGCTGGATTCCACCACTTTTGGCTGTCTGTCATTCCTAACCTGTGGTCTCCTCTCACCAAAAGTCCCTTACACTTCCTAGGTCCTCTACCCTTGCATATCTAGCACACACAGTGTCAAGCTTTGTCACTCCCCTGCCCTAAAACCTTCAAGGCACCTCACTTCCCAAGACACAACCCCAAGCTTTTCTCATTGGCACACAGAGCCCTTCTGGAGCTCATCCTTCCTACCATTCTACTTTAATACTCAGAGAGCCCAGCCTTAGCTAGACCAGTGGTTCTCAACCAGCAGGCTGTGACCCCCTCTGGGGTCAAACTACCCTTTCAGAGGTTGCCCACGGCCATTGAAAACCACAAATATTTACATTACAATTAACAATAGTGGAATTGCAGTTATGAAGTAGCAACAAAAACCATTAAATGGTCGAGGGTCACCACAACATGAGGAATTGTATTAAAAAGTTGCAGACAACTTTAGGAAGGTTGGGAACCATTGAGCTAAACCAGCCATTTCTCAAGAACTCCATCAACAAGCTAACCTTGCCTTTGAGCATCTCCTTCTGTCAAACAAAAAACAAAAACAAAAACAAAACAAAACAAAACAAAAACCCTTCTGGCTCACCTTTCTAGTCCTTAAGTTTCCAAAGGCTCCTCTCATCCTTTCTTCAAATATCTTATGTTACATTCCCTGACTCAAGCCCCTTCCCAGATGCTGAGTGACTGAAGGGTATGGCCCATCGTTGTGCCATTGCTTGACACTTTATGTCACAGAATGGGAGTGGTGGTGGAAGGGTCCCATACACACCAGGCACAGTTGGTACTGAATGTCTCCTTCTCCTAAGGATGCTCCTTCCTTGTAGCAGATTCTCATCTAATGCCACCGAAGAGCTGACATCCATGGAGCAGGCAGTGTCAAAGATTAATCAGGCCTGGGGACTCCAGGCAGAAAGTCCTGCTCAACTCTAAACCCCATCCCTGCTACCCACTACTCTGGTTCTCCAGAGTCTCCTCACAGATTCTGTCCCCCCTTCCCCCATACACAGTCTTTCCCATGTGGCCCAGGCTTTCCAGAGAACTTTCCAGCTAACTCTACAGCAGGGGCTCAACTCCCACCAAAATGCAAGGATTTCCCATGGAGCATCTTCCGTGCCTTCTGTGCCCAGCCCTGCTCACGAAAACCATGTGTCCTTCCTACCTGAAACTGAACTTGCAGTGAAAGAGCCCATACCAGCCACTAAAGCCTCACAGACTACTGGGACTTCCCCTGAGCTAGCCCAGGCTGTGAGAGAGCCTCTCCAAGAAGGGGGCAGGATGGGGAGCCTCACAGCCCCTCAGGGTGAGGGTAAGGAAATGCTAGGCCCATGTGAGGATTAAAACCAGGGTTTTTCTGGGTGGGTGGGGGTCGTTTAATTCAATACCCATCATCCCAAGCAATGTTATGGACTCAGGCCCTCTTTTGTCCAGGTAACATACTTTCTGACCCACAAAAGAACAAGATGACGTTGATGGCTGGTGTCAGTTTCTGACTCTAATGAGGTCAGGGATGGGACAACTGCAGCTACCCATAAGCCTTCCAAACCAAGCCAAACCCCAAAGATGGGTTTATTTCCCAGAAGGAAGACAGCACACCACCTGCCCATTGACATCGCAGGAACTTTTAAGTGAGGTTTCTGGGCACCCAATGTCTTGTCAGGCATGGTGGTACACATAGTTTCACTTATCTTGTGCTACTACTGTTAGGCCATTGCTCTCCAGGTTACAGATGAGGAAACTAGGTTGAATCCAATTAGGATTAGTGGAATCCAATTAGGCCTAAATCCTTGGCACAGCCAGGACCCAGGACACCTTCCCCCTCCCCCCCAATCAGAAGTAGAGCCCCTTCTGCACAAACACCTAATCTCTGGCACAGCAAGAAGCTCTAGGACTTGGCTAGATTCTGAGCAGGTTTAGCAGGGTTTCCCCTTCTTCTCCCAATGCACCCCAAAAGAGAGTTGCTGCTTCTGCTATCCCTCCATGCGCCTCTTCCAAACCAACTCACCTGGGAAAGTTTGGCTAGCTTTCCACTCTAAGTTCATCCAGTTCAGTGGTGCGCTCAGAACTTGGAAAGAGGAAAAGAATGGGAAACAGCCTTGCTTTGGAGTTCCTTCCAATAACCCAGGGCAACTTAAATCGCTTCTCTCAGTGGCATTTTCCGGAAGTCGCTGAGGTCTAGCTACGCAATCTAAAAGCGAAGTGGGCTCACGCACCACTGTGCCTGTCACCTGTTAGCCCTCACATTCCTCTTGGAAGCTCATCTCAATCAACTTCCTCCTTCTGGAGCCCGAGGAGTTCTGGACAAAGGGCAGGGACAGGCCGGGGGCCACAGGGCTGGTGTGTGGCGCAGCCAGAACTAAGGAGTTCGGAACTCGGACGTGAACGATCCTTTTTAGCCATTAACTGCTCTAGTCTGTTACCTGTTGCCAAGCGGGCCCCACGGGGCTTGGCGGAATGTGTCCTGCTTGGAAGTCCAGACAAAGCTTAAGTTTGCTTCCGATTATCCTGTCCCCTCCCCCAGGCTTCTCTTACCTGCTGCCTGGGTTCTGGCTACGCGCTTTAAGTCCCGCGTTTTCAGCTGGCGTCCCAACCCGAGTCTGACTGCGCAGCTTGGCTCGGTCCCTCCGTTCTATCCCGCCACCCCCTCCCGAAGTCAGTCCAGAAGCTCAACGTCCTTGTCAGGCCACGCCACGCCCCCGAGACCACGCCCCCGACACGCCCCCTTCACTGCGCTTCTCTGGGCCCTGCGGGAGGTAGCACCAGGCTCCGCCCATCACAGTCTCCTCGTTCAATCAGCCACACTCCTTAGCACAACTCTGGGCTGCCCTTTGCCAACCCTCCAGCTCTGTCTCCCGCCTTACAGCCTGGCTCCAAGCAGGACCCATTCCGACCCACTACAGTTTAGAGGCTAGGCCACGTAAGCGCCTTGCTCAGTCTGCTTTGGGCCTCCAGGAGCCGGCCTGGGACCC
Source organism: Hylomyscus alleni (assembly GCA_019843855.1). NCBI lineage: Eukaryota > Metazoa > Chordata > Mammalia > Rodentia > Muridae > Hylomyscus > Hylomyscus alleni. Next base: position 8,301 of record JADRCC010568606.1, read on the forward strand.
CAAATCTCTGCCGCTCCAGTCTCTTCCAGCCTTGCGGAATCTCACCCCCTGCAGTCTCCCTTATCCTTCCCACTTCCGGACCGCTGGCGGTCCTCCGAAGCCCTCCCGTTCACCCCTTTGCGCCCATCACTTTCCCCAGGGGCTCACCCCTAGGCCTCCAACGGGGAAGGCAACTCCCCGGCTCCGCCTCTCCCAGGGGATTCTCTGCTCCGCCCTGATCTTGCTCCCCTTAGCAACCTGGCTCAGGGCTATAGGCCTGGGGCCCCGACGCTGGCATTCTAGGGCGGGCGTATCCTGGTGCAACCCGGGAATGGCGTGGGAGCGTTCGCGTTCCAAGACCAGGTCTCCATGTGGAGGCGGCTGGAGCCAAGCACTTTCTGAAAATACTAACAGCTACCAGCGGTTGAACTTTTGCTCGAAGACAGGCTGAAAGCCAAGAGCTGTTAAAGCCTTTATCTTCAATTCCTACCACTCTTGGGCTACTTTCCTTGAGCCCATTTTACAGATGCACAGCTTTATAGAAGAGAAGTCGTGGGCTATAGTCTTAACAGCAGAGTCGTTCATGAACCATTCCAACATCTCGAATCATACTTATGCTTGTCCTAGCTTGTCTGGATTTTGGCCCTTGAAGAAGTGGCCCAGGCCAGCCAACTGTTGTACAGCAGGCTGGTGAGGGTGTGGCAGGAGAAGGCAGAGGGCCTGAGCCCTCCATGGCTGACTTCTTCTTTGAGAAGGTGGGCTGCCAAAGATCTCCAGATGTCTGCACATATCACCCTGCACTTCAGACTGTGGACAAGCCTCAGGCAGGTTACCAGGTTAACAACCAGGGCCATTAACCTGTGAGCTGCCAAAGTTCTTTAGCAACACATGATCTCACTGGCATAGCAGAGCAAGCCACTGAGGGGAGGTATGGATGGGCTTGCTTTGCAGGTAGGGCATTGGATGCAGTGGGGCCCAGTGGTTCTCAAAGCTGTTCTCACCCCAGAAGTGTCACCACTCCCTGGGAACTTATTAAGATCATGCTTGGGGTTTGAGGCACCCCAGAAACAACTCAGTGGGAAACTGCAGTGGTCTGTTTTCACAAGGGTCCCAGGCGATTTGGAGTCAGCTTTGAGGTTAAGAGCCACTGTTGGGCGTAGGTGAAGACATTACGGTAGGCTGAGACTCACTCACAGGACCTAGGTAGACCTGGCAGCTGTGTAGCCCAGGGCAAGATAAGGTAGTTAGAATGAGCCTTTAAGAAGAGACTCACAGGGCTGATAAGATGGCTCAGCCGTTAATAACACCGACTGCTCTTCTGAAGGTACTGAGTTCAAATCCCAGCAACCACATGGTGGCTCACAGCCATCCTATAACTAGATTTGATGCCCTCTTCTGGAGTGTCTGAGGACAGCTACATTGTACTTACATATAATAATAAATAAATCTTTAAAAGAAGAGAGACTCACAAAACCAAAGCCAAAATAGACAAAAAAAAAAAAAAACCCTAACCTAATAAAATCATATTGTTGGTTTATGAGAGAGACAGACAGACAGACAGACAGACTGACTGACTAACAGCCTGGCATGGTGGGTCACACCTGTAATCCCAGCACTCAGGAGGTAGAGTCTGGAGGATCAGGAGTTTGAGGCCAGCCTTGGTTAAACAGCAAGTTTGAGGCCAACTTGGTCTGCATGAGAAGAAAACAAAAACAAACAGAAAGACTAATAATACAAATATTTTGAGGGTGTGGCCATTGAAAATAACATTTTTATTTACTTTTGGCTTTTGCTTTTTTGAGAAAGGGTCTCATGTAGCCCAAGCCGACCTCTATTTCCTGCTGCTACTCCTCCAACTTCTTGAGTGTGGAGATGAGACGAGAGAGCATTTACCAAGAGCTCAACCTAGTGAGAGGATTAAGCCTGGATGATGCTATAAACTGAAGCTTGGGAGGTAAAGGTCGGATCAGGAGTTCAAGGTCATCCTTGAAAATGGGTTTCCACCAACGCAATATAGACCAGACTAGACCAGATTAAAATAGGTAATAGGTGGGTTCACCTGTCCCAAGGAAGTGGGCCAGGGAAATCACAACATCCTCCCTTGTCTTAGGCAAGGGATGATGACGTGTCAGCTAGGAGCTCGGATCATGCCCATGTATGGTCAAAAGCTGAGCTCTTGGGTAGATTGCCAGAGATACAGAGCTGAGGGGTGATGAACTAAATCAGAGTTTTCTCCCAGCAGGTGGGGTTGAGGGAAGGAGAGCAGACAGGCCAGGGTGAGCAAGGGTTCCAACCATACATGTAGCGATAGGATGGTCCTAGGTCACTCCAAAACTAGGTAATAAATCAAATGATTTATATATTAAGCTTAGGTAACAAGCTAGAGAGATAGCTCATGGGATAGGAGTGCTTGAAGAAGCCTGGAGTTTGTCCCTGGGACCTAAGTTGGGAGGCTCAGGACTGCCTGAAACTCCAGATAAGTTCAAGGAACATTGTGACTGTCCTCCTCAGCTGTCAGCCATTTATTCCATAAGATGCCAGGATCTCATCTTGTTACCTGACACTGTGGATGCTCATGATACAGGGCCACAGTGAGAGAACAGGGTGCTGCCACTGCCCCACGCTGCTGTGTCCTGGCCTAGTTGCTAGATCTTGACCTCATCCAACTTTTGCCAGATGGCCTTAAAATACCTTCCTCCCCACCCTTCTCTGAGTCCTCCTTGACCCCCAAGGTAGGATGTCTGCGATGGTGACTCACAGATGGCTCTGTGTGACTTCTCCTGAGGAGATTCAACATACACGTCAACTCTCCCCAAACAGGGAACCCACTACAGACCAAAGCCTGGACACTACCCAAGTCCGACTTGGTGAACCCATGAGTCTCCGGAGCACATCCTGGACACAGCTGACATCTCCTGGGAACCTGAGCACAAGACGAAATTTCAGAGAGCTCGGCAGGTTAGAGAGTGTCCTTTCCAAGTGATTTAGCTGGCCTCATCCCTTCCAGGTATCTTCAGCCTGTTTCTTGGTCTGAGTCTCCTTTGGAGTTAACTTTTCTGAAACTCTTTGGGGCTTTATTGTTTACTCTGGGAAGAAGGGGTTTAGTGAATCTGATCAGTTTCAGGGACTTCCGCAAGCTATTTTGAGTTGTTTACCTTCCTGCTTAAGGAGATCCCCTGCAAGATGGGATGTTTCAACCTTGGAGGAAAATGGTACAAAACAGGCCAGAGGCCTGCGTCCCATCAGCCCCTCCCTAGCCCAGATAGTTCCCCCACCACCAAATTGCTCCTCCTATTTAAATCCTGTTGACACCCCTTTCCTGTTCAGACTGCTCCAGATTGGAGATGGGGGCAGCCGTGGGAAACAGGGAAGTAGGTGTGCAGCTTCTGGAATTCCTGCCACAGGAGGAGGCACACTATCTTCTGCACTCCTGCTGAGGTTTCCCCAAAGGTACTTACAGCTCGGGGTCCTGGTCCTATTGTACAGGCCTCATTTAGCACAAGAAACCCAAGCTTAGAGTGCAGGTGTGATGTGCATCCTCTTACGCTGAGCAGTTCACAGACCAGACAACAAAAGGTTCATCCTCCCGCCTGACCGACACCTTTGTAACCATCAGTAAGACCATGCTCCAGTTTGGACTTCCTGGATTCTGAAGCTTCATGCAGGAGTAAGAACATGTGAGGAGGTCAGCTCGGGTCCATCGCTGGGCCCATCCACCTGTTTCTCTTCCTGTCTT